>JAJJMC010001317.1:1296773-1338673 GCA_023531435.1 Papaver californicum
GCAAACAACCCTCTTATGGATACCTCAAAGTGTGGGGGTGTTTGCCAAGGTCTCTATTCCTCCACCTAAGAGGACTAAAATAAGACCTAAAATAGTTGATTGTGTCTTCACAGGATATCCTGAACACAACACTGCTTATAGGTTTATGGTTGTGAGTTCTGAAAACTCAGAAATTGGTGTGAACACCATTATGGAATCTAGGGATGCTACATTTTTTGAAAATGTGTTTTCGTTGAAATCTGAATCTCGCATGATATGTGATGATCCCCTAGATGTCCCTTCTTCTAGCCATATTTTACCGATAGAAGAAGATAAACCTGTTTATGAACCTAGAAGAGGAAAAAAACTTAGAATAGAAATATCTTTTGGGCCAGACTTCATAACCTGTTTAGTTGAAACTGATCCACAAACCTATAAAGATGCCATGACTTCGTCTGAAGCTCCATGGTGGAAAGAATCCACTATTAGTGAGATGGATTCTATTGTTCAGAATGAGACCTGGGAGATAGTAGATTTACCTCCAGGGTGCAAACCCATAGGTTGTAAATGGATCTTCAAGAGAAAACGTAAGGTAGATGGAACTGTGGAAAAGTATAAAGCTAGACTAGTAGCTAAGGGCTATAAACAAATAGAAGGTGTAGATTTCTTTGACACTTATTCACCTGTCACTAGAATTACTTCCATTAGGATGCTAGTTGCAATCGCTGCAATTCATAACCTAGAAATACATCAAATGGGTGTAAAAACTGTGTTCCTAAATGGTGAATTAGATGAAGAAATTTATATGGACCAACCCGAAGGCCTTGTAGTGAAGGGTTATGTAAAAACTGTGTAGACTTAAAAAGTCTTTATATGGCTTGAAACAAGCACCAAAACAATGGCATGAAAGATTTGATCATGTAATGTTCTCTAGTGGATTTAAAATAAATGAAGTTGACAAATGTATGTACAATAAATCTGTCAGTGATGCATGTGTGATTGTATGCTTGTATGTTGATGATATGCTTATACTAGGTACAACCTTAGAAATCATTAATTCCACTAAGAACATGTTGAGTGAGAACTTTGACATGAAAGGCTTAGGTCCTGCTGATGTAATCCTAGGGATGAAAATTACAAAGTAGTCTAATGGATTCAGTCTTAGTCAATCTCATTATGTTGAGTCAGTTCTTAAGAAATTTAACCAGTTTGATAGTAAACCAACAAGTAATCCATTTGACCCTTCTTGCAAACTCAAGAAAAACAAAGACAATGGAGTCTCGCAACTTGAATATTCACGTGTCATAGGAAGTCTGATGTATTTAATGAACTGCACAAGACCAGACATTGCCTATGCTGTGAGTAGACTAAGTAGGTATACCTGTAATCTGGGACATGAGCATTGGGATGCACTTTTCAGAGTGTTGAGGTATCTTAAATACACTTTAAACTACCGTTTGAGTTATGAAAGACACCCCGCTGTTCTTGAAGGATACTGTGATGCAAACTGGATAACAGACTCAGAGGATTCTAAGTCTACGAGTGGATACGTATTCACTCTAGGTTGTGGATCAGTGTCTTGGAAGAGTTCCAAACAGACATGTATCGCTCGATCCACTATGGAATCCGAGTTTATTGCGTTAGATAAAGCAGGAGAGGAGGCCGCTTGGCTAAGATGTTTTAGAAGACATTCCTCTCTGGCATAGGCATGTGCCATCTATATCTATACATTGTGATAGTCAAGCTGCAATAGCTAATGCTAAAAAAAGCAACTATAACGGAAAATATATTCATATTAGGAGAAGACACAATTCTCTAAAACAACTAATCTCAACTGGTGTTATTTCTGTTGACTTTGTGAGGTCTAAGGAGAATATCGTGGAACCTTTGACGAAAGGCTTGTCCAAGGAGATAGTTAGTAATGCATCGAGGGGGATGGGACTTAAGCTCATAAATTAAAACTTGCCATGAAGGATACTCAACCTTGCTGACTGGAGACCCCAAGATCAAGGTTTTGAATGAGACAACTAATTTGTGGCGAGTAAAAATTAAACACTATCAGAGAATTATTTTCTCTGTCCCTTCTCTATGGTGTAGACGTGATAATGTGACTGCATGTGAGGATGACTTATAGTAAAGTCTTAATGAGTTCTATAGTTTCAATTTAAGATTGAAATGGGGTGTAGCAGTTAACACTCTTGATATAACTCACCTATCTGAATGAGGAAGTGGGTCGCTTCCTATGAGAATTGAGCTGATTCTCTAGAGCATTCTGAGAAACGGGATATGTCCAGGGCCAAAACAGACACAACGGCGTGAACTTAACAGCACTCTTGAGAGATATCTCGCGTAAGGAGCTATTGATGAATTACACCAAACGATGGCAGTTCAAGACATCGCGTTCACTGTCCATCAAGTAGTTCTGGTACTTCTCACTAAGCAAAGGTTCAATTCCATATGGTCACCTTTTGCTTAAGATGTATTTCTCGTTTTCCGGTTATCTGATTTATCGCTTTCTTCATTCATGTGGGGGATTGTTAGAATTAAAAGTGAATTTATTGCTTATTTCCAAATTTAATTGTTTTGTTACCAAAATTATCTTGATGGGACCAAAGGGTCACTAGCCTATATTGTGGGTGGAAATAACAAATCCACTTTTCGTTTATATGTGAATGAGAAACCTTTGGTTTGTCCCACATGAGATAAACCAAGGATGGAGTCTGTCCTAATTACCACATACGTTCTATATAAGGAAAAAGAACTAGTGGATTGGATATGGACTAAGGAATGAGCTAGTGGGAAAATGCACACATGTGCGGTGCTTCGCACCGCGGGCCGCGGGCTTGCGGAGCTTGCGTGTGCCTTGGCGCGACCATTGGTGCGAGCCTTGGCGTGAGCTCGGCGTGTGCCCGCGAGTGCCTGCGAGTGCATACGTGTACCCATCAAAGATCCAACGGTTTTAGATTCTAAAATTATTACAATAAATAATTTCTACTGTTTTATATTAATGGATATTAAATCAAATTAATTCAAAAATCTTTTAATTAAAGTTTTCGAATTAAATTATTTGAATTAAATATTTCTTACCGTTTGAAAAATGAAAAGCCTTCTTCTCCTATAAAAGAAAAAACAAAATTCATTTTCAAACCCCCCAGACGCAGCTACTATCCTGTCGTCTTTTCCCCTCTTCCTGCTTTGTTTTGAGCACGTAGAATTTTCTTTCTTATTCTGCTGTTAAGTTCGCAACGGGCCAACGAGTTTTTGCTAGCTGGGTTGGTATCAGGTGGTTTTATCCTGGATTCGATTTGTCCTCACTAGTGGTATAACAACACTCTTTCTAGAGGTGTACCCAAGAAATATCGAGTTAAGGGCAGTCTGTTGAACAAGCGACTTCATCTTTCTGTGTGTGTGTTTGTCTGAAGTCTACTGCGGTTTTTTCTAACCCTTAACTATTTTCAAGCTTCTGTTTGGTTTGTTCTCTGTTACAGGATCTTGAAGCAACATGAAGTGAAAATGAAACTGAAATTAGCTTCATTATTAGATATATACTAAAGGGCATTCTTGATATTATAAAATTATAAAAAATAAAAATCTTATTTATGAATCATAAATTTTAAAGTTTTGGACCTAGGAGTAACAAAATTTAAAAAATATGGAGATAGGAATGAAGGATCCATTTTATGTGTTTTCTTTGTTTAAGATCGATATAATATGGGGTTGATACTAGTTTTCACTTTTCACAATTAAAATCTGTTTGGATGGATCATAAAATATATAAGTTTCTTACAATTAAGATTGTTCAATATATGCATAAACGAGGATAACAGACAATCCATTGCACAGTTCTTTGAATGATTGCTATTCTTAACATCAATCAACACATGTAAACTTTTCATTTGAATAAACATAAAAAATAAATGTGCAAGAACCTCCATAAGCAGTTTGCTAACAGAGGATGACATATTATTAACCATCTCGCACTCCAAATATCCTTCCAGCTCCACACTACATCAAAATACGAATGTATACCCTTTAAAGTTCGGCAGCAGGCCAATGCTCATTCACCACATTAGGAAAAGAAGAATACTCAAGACCAATATCAGAATAAAGAGCATGAGGATCCACATGATCAAAGGGCACATGATCAAGATTGTTACAAATAACCCGCACAAAATTGTCGCAATGAGATAAATCAGGCACAACGTAAGAATTAGGAAGCAACATTTCTTTATAAGGGAAAGAATTTCATCCATTAGAAACATGTTGGAAGAACCGTATATATAGTTGTATAAAATCCAACTACCTATATCTAACCATTCATTCTCAAGTAAGAAGGAAAACAAATAAGACTAAAAACATCATAACAGTGACACACAAAGATATACGTGGTTCAGAATGATTACCTAAGTCCACGGTGGTAAAATGATTGATCTTATTTGAAAAGGAATGGAATAACAAAGAATGAACTCAATCTCACAATGAACTCTCAATGCTAATCTCTCTCCCTCTCTTTCTTGTTACAACTTTCTCTCCAAAAAACATCACTTGCTTTCCCTCTTGACCTAGCCTAGTATTTATAGACAAAGGTATCATACAACCAAATTTCAGTGTTGGACGCTTGTATCTGAGTTGTTGTAGTTTACTCGGAGCACGTCCCGAATCTCTTGATGTCATGCTCTGAGTCTTCTTTGGTCCTCTCAATATGCTAGTCTTCAAATTCAACTTGTTCTATGGTAGACACATTTTTGTGTCTTAATCAATCTCACATTTATATTGTTAACTCTCGATTTTTGTACTAATATTGCTATTTATTGTGTTTTAAGGTATTTTTGGAGAAATTGGCGGAAATAATTGATAAAGGTACCTAATAATTGGATAAAGGCACCCACTCATTTCGTTTTCAAATACAAATTTTGGCAGGAAATGTTCTCTTTCGATCTTTGAATTGGTTTAAAGAATTTTTTGAAAGAATTTGGATAGTTTTAAGACAGAAATGTTTTCGTGCCTATTTAAAGGAGTTGTACGTGAATAGGACTCCTGGAAAAGTAAAGAAATCTCGTGAATGGGTTGTTTGCGTTAAATTAGGGAAGAGAATAAACTCTCTCTCTGATTTTGATAAAGAGAAGATACTCGAGTTGGAAGAATGTCGAAATTTGATTCTTGAGTGAAAGAATTGATTCAAAACTAAGTATAGTTTATTGCCGAGATAAGAAGTATTTCCCAAAAATTATTCTCATTGAAAGAAAAAAAGATTTGAGAAGATGTTCGAGTGATTTGTAGTTGGGTTGGTGTTGTATTATAAATAGGAGATGAAAGAATCAATTTGGAGGGGGGTTGGCTTCGGCCAGAAAGCTAGGAAAAAAAATCAGAGAAAAATCCAGTTTGTTTCTACTGCTACATGCGCAAGGAAGAAAAAGAAAATAATAACATAAGGCTCCAAGAAATTGTTGTTTCCTTCGTTACTTTCCTTTTATATTTCCACACCATTTGTAACGGTTCTGTGAATAGTATCTGCAACAGTTTAGGATTTTAATACATCTTAAGTTTGTGCATCTTTCTGCGCCTGAAGTTGGTTGTTTATTCAATAAAAAGATTTTTATTCATTCAGCGACTCGGTTGGCCAGTTCTTTCTTGTACTTTTCATCTTTGTAGACAACTTTTGAGCCATGAATAAATACTTTGAGAGGTTGTTTGCTGTGATGAGCTAAACCCTAATACTGGGACAATGGAGGAAGCTATTTTTCATAATTGTTTAGTAACTATACTCGATTTTTTTGTGACTTTTTGCACTTATTTTAATTGATTTATGATTTTCTTAATTGGTTGTCATTTAATTTGATGGGTCATGCTTAGCTTAAATATTTTGATGATCCATGCTTAGGATTTACAATCAATGTTTTAAAAATCTACCTTTAGCAAAGAAATAGAGTCCATAGAAGAGCTATAATTGTTAAGATTTGATATATGCATCACTCGAATATGAATAATGGTGGAATCCAAAGTCCCAATATTTTTGTAATAGTGTTATTATCTTTTGTTTATTTGCTAGTTTAAATTAGAATTAGGTCTAGAATCCAGTCTTCACAAGTCCGAGTGAACGATACTTCTTACCACTGTATATAAACCACACCAATTTTTGGCGCCGCCGACACGGACCTGTTTTTAGGTTAGGGTTTAAAAAAAAATTGGGTTTAATTTTTTAATTAGTATTTATTTTATTTTATTTTTCTTTTTAGATTTTATGTGGGTATTTGTCTTAGCTTTGATGTGCAGGTGATCTTTTACATTAATTGTGGAAATTGCCTACCAGAAAAGGTAAGTAGATTTTTCATTAATTTTTTTTATTTGTATAGATTTCTTTTAGATTTTGTTTTATTTTGTATATAAAAAAAAACTTTGCAAACACCAACTGCATCGTCAGACTACCGATTTTAGGAAAACCCGTGTATAAGTAAGCTGAACCCGTGCCTTGGGCCTGATGGGAGTTACCAGCTGAAAGTCCACAAGCCTTAGCCTCTTATCTTTGACCAATATTTGACTGTAGGTATCTTCTGCTAAGGTAACCTGAGCTTACCTATTTTAGTAGAACCTGCATTTGCATATGCACTATATAAAAAAATGTCGAACTGGTATTACGATAGCCAATACAATGAATATCCGACTGAATTTCAAATGGACATTACCCGTACTATGACCATAGTGTGGATAGTAATTGGGACCACTACCAACCCTCTGAAGGTTATGGTTCATACCATAGTGATCCCAATTACTATTCGCAAATGCACCAGTCGTACGAACGGATAAATGAGCAATATTATTCTGAGCAAAATTTTAGTTCTTCATCTTTAGAGGATACCCTCCGACGTTATTTGGAAACTTCACAAAGTTTTGATTTTTCGTCTGATTCTTGGAATGCTCAATCAATTAGATGAAAATAGGCGGAAGATAACAGAAAGACTTGAAGCTATAAATGCTACTCTCAGTGAAATTAATGGACGCTTAGATGAGGAGAAAATTGAAAATGAATGGTTAGCAACTAATATTGCTCAAAATGAATTTAATTGTCAATATATTATTTCCAATATTACCCTTGAAAATGAGGATATTTATTATTCACCTAATCTAGAGGACGAGGTTAGAATTGAAGACACTACTTGTTCAAATAAGGTTTAATCATCTTCATGTCATTATGAGGATGCGGAAAGTATTGACGAAGAATTTGAAATTGTAGTCATAATGACGAGGAAATTTTTACAACAATTGAGCTTCATGATAATAATGGTGTTTCTAGTTCCAATTCTTATAATGTTAATGATTATTTACCTATTCAAGAGGAAAATTATTTAACTAGAGATACCATGGTTATAGATGGTAAAATATTTCCTTTTCATTATGAAGACGATGATGGTTTAAAGGAACGAGTTTATCCCGAGACTAGTGTTTTAGAGTCCCACGATTCAAAGACCATAGTCTCTGACGAAGATGATAGACTCGTAGAGGTTTTAAATATTAGTGAGGTTTTAAACGAACCTTCTAGTGAATCAGAGGAAGTCAAGGAGGCTTTCTTTGATAATATATTATATGATTTGATGATGGTTTTTGTTTAGATGACAGTCCACTAAAGAAAATGGGTATTATGCTGGCCTTACAGACCCTAGAATCCAACTAATAGTTTTTGGTCTATTTGAGAGTAATGTTTACCCTAAGTTTGGGGGTACCGATGATTCTTGTGATTTTCAAGTATCCCTGCTTAAAGCCCCTCACTTGGGACTTGACATATATGCCTCTACATTTTTAAGAGATTATCTTCATACACTTTTACCCGAGCCTGATTATGTCCAACAAGAAATTTCAGTCTTTAGAAACCCATCATCTGGTTGATGTGGTTTACCCAGGCGATAATACCATAATTGACTTTGTTGTCCCAACAAAATTTTATTTACCAAATATGGGAAATTTCAACTTCAAATTTACTAATTATTAAATTTTGGAACCAAATCTGATTATTTTAGAAAATTTGAATCGACACATTTTCTTAAGAATGACCACCAATTTTGTATCTTCCATTGTGGTCAACTGAGTGAGTCAAATTCGATTGACTTCAAGGATCCACAATTATTCAGATTATTATTGTATGATTCGTAAATTATGAATAATCCTTTCTTGGTATAGCTGAAGACTTTAAACTTAGCGCTCCATGGGAGGCATCCCATATACTTTTGGTACACAATACTTGTAATGTCTTTCCTTATCTCTTTTACTTTGCTCGGTAGTTCTCATTGTTCATGTTTTTTTCATTATCTTTATAATATCGAGGACTATGTTCAATTTAAGTTTGGGGTAAGAGAGAAAAAAAATTTAAAAAATTTTAGTTATGCCAAAAACTCCAAAATCTAGAAACTTGTGAACAATTTAGGATGACACTAACCATTCTAAGTAGATGGAAACAAATTTCTTGGCTATAGGAGTTGAGGGACCTAGCTAATATTCATAAAAGGACAAAGCTCAGGTGTTAGAAATAACATGATAGTCGTCACCATATCTCGGAGTCTACCTCGACCATATCATATTTTGTTTTATTTTTGCAAATTTTTGTGTTTCTCTAAGTGATTTGGTGTTGCACTAGTATCGTCTTGTTGTCGCTATGATGAATTAGAATGATTGAGATCAAGCCCAATTATTTTAATTGAACTTGACCAATAATATTTCAAAAATAAATAAATAAAATATGACACTTGGATAACAATGTGTGTGTGTTTTCCATGTCTTCGTCGCCCTAAGCAAGCATGGAACGCATGATCCATGAGAACTATCATGTAAATCTGCTGACAAGGAGCATGCGCCTAGATTCAAAAGATCTAATCATGTTGTCGAAAAAATAAAAAATAAAAATGACGATGAAATAAAAAAGTAAAAAATAATTGTATATATTTAATAAACCGACCGTTGGGGTCCTTGTATACCAGCTGAATTGATACTAGAATTAGGATTCAGACCAGTGGGTACGTATCTCGATCCATTAGGGTTCATCTTGGAATGATGTTCATAAAGATATTCTGGGAAACACCGTTCACCTTAGTCAATATATGCACACTTTTATATCCATATTCATCTTCTTAATCTATTCAAGTGATTGTGATTTGTTAGATTCTGAGTATCGTGGTCCACTGTACGACTTTCTGAGTAGTGTTTTGGTTTCTTATATATGAATTTTAGTACGCTTGAGTGAAAACTCGTGTACATCAATTGGACTCAAAACAGGGTAATTCATCCCATAGCCAAATAATTTAGTATGTCAACTAAATAGCATGTTTAATGTCTACCCTCAATCGTTCACAAGCAGCTAGGCTTTGGAGTAAAAGGTTTTGTGGGTACACCTCTTGTAAACCCTCACGAGACTAAAACTCATCCGATAGGGACACCTTTGGGTTTAAAAGCTTGTTTTCACATGCTAAGTGCAATCGCGATGCCTGCGAAAGTGAGTTAGGATTATTTTTTTTAGATTAGATTTGCTCGAGGACTAGCAAATAATAAGTTTGGGGGTATTTGATAGACACATTTTTTTGTCTTAATCAATCTCACATTATATTGTTAACTCTCGATTTTTGTACTAATATTGCTATTTATTGTGTTTTTGGGTATTTTTGGAGAATTAATAAATATGGAGAAATTGGCGGAAATAATTGACAAAGGCACCCAATAATTGGATAAAGGCACCCTCTTATTTCATTTTCAAATTCAAATTTTGGCGGGAAATGTTCTCTTCCGATCTGTGAATTGGTTTATGGAATTTTTGGAAAGAATTCGGATAGTTTTAAGACACATATGTTTTCTTGCCCTATTTAAAGGAGTTGTGCGTAAATGTGACTCTTGGAATAGTAAAGAAATCTCGTGAATGGGATGTTTGAGTTAAATTAGGGAAGAGAATAAACTCTCAGCTTGATTTTGATAAAGAGAATATACTCGAGTTGGAAGAAGGCAGAAATTTGATTCTTGAGTGAAAGAATATGGTAAGAAGTTGATTCAAAATTAAATACAGTTTATTGACGAGATAAGAAGTATTTCCCGAAAATTATTCTAATTGAAAGAAAAAAAGATTTGAAAAGATATTCAAGTGATTTGTAGTTGGGTTTGTGTTGTAATATAAATAGGAGATGAAAGAATCAATTTGGAGGGGGGTTGGCTTCGGCCAGAAAGCTATGAAAAAAAATCCGAGAAAAATCCAGTTTGTTTCTGCTGCTACAGGCGCAAAGAAGAAGAAGAAAATAAGAACATAAGGCTTCAGGAAACTATCGTTTCCTCCATTTCCTTTCCTTTTATATTTCAAAACCATTTGTAACGGTTTTGTGAATAATACCTGCAACAGTTTAGGATTTTAATACGTCTTAAGGAAGCTATTTTTCATAATTGTTTGGGAACTATATTCGATTCCTTATGAGTTTTTACACTTATTTTAATTGATTTATGATTTTTCTTAATTGGTTGTCATTTAATTTGATGGGTCATGATTAGCTTAAATGTTTTGATGGTCCATTCTTAGGATTTACAATCAATGTTTTAAAAATCTACCTTTAGCAAAGAAATAGAGTCCATAGAAGAGCTATAATTGTTAAGATTTGATATATGCATCACTCGAATATGAATTATGGTGGAATCCTAAGTCCCAATATTTTTTTGTAATATTGTTATAATCTTTTATTTATTTGCTAGTTTATATTAGAATTAGGTCTAGAATCCAGTCTTCACAAGTCCGAGTGAACAATACTTTTCTTACAACTGTATATAAACCACATCATTCTGGACACGACCCAATATGATAATGACTTCTTGCTCTTTTATTGGTCTCGACCCGAAGAGTGTACGTCGATTCTTGTCAGGTGCATTAAATGCTTCTGATTACACCTCTGTAAGCTCATTAAATGCTTTGACTCCTCTTTCAAACTTGGCTGTTGGTTTCTTCTTCTGCTTTCCACGCGTCCTAACTGCATATTGATGTGGTAGATATCTCTTTTACCATGTAAGACTGAGAAGACTTTTCCTGTGCTTCGCTCTCATCTTAGTATCATAAACCTCTTATCTAGGATGTCTACACGTGTCCTCAGATATTTATCCACTACAGTATGTCTACCTACCTGAAGTAGGATCAATTAAAACGCATAATCCCTTATGATGAATTGATGAATACTGATGAGATGCAAAAACTTAAACCGAAATAAATTGAAATGGATAAATAATCACTGAAATTAGTTTATTCTACCCTTTGAATAAAGGAAAAACCTAAAAATGGAGATTCTTCTCCTACAACTTATAGTTCCTACACAATATCAATTGGAAACTATAAAATACCAAGAGGCATCTACCTGAGGCTTTAGAATTAGATGATCTAACTCCTCCTAGAGGCAACAATTAGTTATGAAAAAGGAGACAACTCTCATTCTCACGCAAATGTTCTAAAACAAAACTAAAACTCTAAAATTCTAAGTTAATTTTTTATTTATACCAATATTTGGAACGTGTTCTGTATTTTAGAAAATATCTTTAAAAATGATGCAAATGATATTTTCAATATTGATTTGAAAAATCCACAATGCATCAAATACTATAACCAAGAAATACACAATGTTTTACTCATTGCTTGAAACTTAATTATTATAACTGGTTCAATTCTCTAACCAGAAGAAAGAAGCAGAAACAATTCTTTTGAAATATTTTTATGCTTAACCTCAACCACACCATTATATACTGTTGTATATGGGTAATAAAATTTGTGAGCAATTAGAAAGAAAAAACTCTTTTAAAAGTATAACCGATAAGTTCACCTCTATGATCAGTTAGCTAATCACATCGAGAAAATGTATCAACCGTGTCAGGTATTTTAGTTGGGAGGTTAATATGTTTGTTCATACAATATAGTTTTGAACTCTTGATCACATTCCTTATACATCATCATCTATGGAAACAATAAAAATGTGAGTTTTGTAATCATCTTCCTCATTACCTGTAGTTTCATTCCCCACACTCTCGGTTGTATTGATACGGACACGGTGACGAAGGCATGACACGATGTGGATGCAAACACAAATAAATTCTCAGAAAACTAAGACGTGGATACGTTATAAAATCAGTGATATTTTCTACCAAATTATATGTATTCTGAATATAATTTCTCGATAATACTAATAAATTATTGATAAATTTATATAAAAATTATTATATACACCAATAAAAATATTTCATATATAAAAAAATTATTAGTTATATTAAAATAAAATATAATATATATTTATAATATTATGATGTGAAGCGTCCAAATATTAGACACGAATCTAACACGAACACATGACTATTTTAGGTGCGTAAATATAACCCAGCCCACACTACAAAAAAAACACTCCCTAGACTAAGAAGAGAACCACAAGGTGCCTCAAAAAACGTCGGGCTCTCATGAACTGCGCACCATAGCAACCCTTCCAACACTCGTCCCACACAACCCTGTGGCTACCTCAACGTGTCCACAAAACTCATGGTCATAAATCAAACGTGTCCGAAAGCGCACATTAGCCCATCACCTGACCCTCCACGTCACCAAACTGAAAAAAGCGTATAATTCCAAAGTGAGTTCAGCCCAAAGCATCTAGGTTGGATACTCTCAGCCAATCAGAATCCAGATTTCAGAAACTCTGATCTTAATACTGCCACGTGGATGCCCTAGAACCACCCCATTTGTTTTGTCCTGATGTTACAGTCCTCTGGTTCTACTCTTCCTCCTGCTTCATCTTCTTCCTCAGCCCCAAAATCTTCCCTTCTTCTTCTTCTTCTTCTTCTTCTTCTTCTTGGATGGAAAATTAGGGTTTTTGATTATTTTTTGTTAATTAATAACCTCTAATTTGTTAATGGCTACTTCATTAGCTACTTCAACATCTTCTTTGTTATTACCAGAAGTATCATTCCTACAAACACAAACACATCGTAGAATCCGAATTTCTTTGTCTAGATTTCATAATCATTCTAACAATTCTTCTTCTAGGTTTTTGAGATTGAGAGCAAGTAGAGAAGATGGAGGTGTAGCTGTTAAAGAGGAAGAAGTGAGACAAAATTTGAATGGTTCTGCTGTTTATTTGAATGGTAACGGTAATGGAAGTTATAAGAAGAGTTCTACTTCTAATGGAAGTCTTAATGGGAGTTTAAATGGGAATGTAAGTGTAAATGGGAGTTTAGTAAAGTTTGGGAATAGTAAGGTTGTGGAGAATGAAGTGAAAGCAAAGAAGGAGGAGGATGGAAGGAAGCAGAAAATAGAAGATATTGGGCAAGAAGAAGCTTGGTTTAAGCAAAGTGGACGAGATAAGCTCGAGGTACAAAAATTGTTTTCTCTTGTGTTCAATTTGGAAATTTGAAATGTTTGAATTCAAGTTGTGAGTGATTATCAAATTGCAATAGTTTAAATGTGAAGATAACTAGTTTGGATAATGAACTCATAGGACTATTGCGAATTCCTAGGTCACTTATTGGGGTTGATTATCCACATTATACAAAATTTTCCGATACTTATGATTGCTAAATGAAACTGTATTATATCATGTGTGAATATACTGGTATCGTATTTGTAAGGAGATGGCTGAATCAATTTTGATTAAAGTGATTAAGGAGATGGCTGAAGTTTTTAGACGCATGAAGCTGAAATGGATAGTTAGATAAACGCTTGATGGTACAACATATGTGCTTATGTTTCACTGTCATTGCCTTTCGATGTAGCTGTGAAGCTGTGAATGTTTTTTGCGGTTTCACTTTTCACTGTCTCAACGATGTTGTTAAGGTTCATAATTCTAATGGGAGAATGCATTACTTATAATAACAACAAGAATTCTCGTATTGTCAATCTACTTGGATCATTCTAATTTGTGGTAATTTATGGTGTTTTACAGGTTTCTGTTGCACCTGGTGGTCGCTGGAATAAATTCAAAACTTACTCAACCATACAAAGAAGTTTGGAAATATGGGGCTTTGTTATATCATTTCTCTTTAAGGCTTGGTTTAACAACCAAAAATTTGCCTATCGAGGCAAGTCTATGTAATTTCTTTTCTTTTTTGGGTTGTGTTTCAAAATTAAGAATCTACATTTTTTTTTCTGCGTTCAATATATTAGGTCTTTCTTACTGTTGCTTAGTGTCGCAGTTTCTTATTTTTCCGAGTTGGGATGGGTAAACTTATTCTTGCAACTGTCCAAGTTTTAACTTATGGTTTATTATATGCAGGAGGAATGACTGAAGCAAAAAAAGTTCTGAGGAGAAAAGCACTTGCTAAATGGTTAAAGGAGAGCATTTTGAGACTTGGCCCAACATTTATCAAGATCGGCCAGCAATTCTCCACAAGGGTGGATATTCTTGCTCAAGAATACGTTGATCAGTTATCTGAACTCCAGGTCAAATTTTCCCCCGGAAATATTACGAATGCATGCTTGGAGGACTAGAATGTGCTTCCTTTTTCATACGGAGTATGGACTTCACAAAATCATGTTAAACATGTACTTGTTTATGCAATTTTGTTCCCCTGTCACGTTACATGCAAACCGGTGAGGTGTAGAACTGTGAAAGATTAGAGTGAACTGTGAAGTCACTACTTCAATGACCAGGTCATAAATTCCCTTGTAGTTATTACATACTGGCAGTTTGGAATTGCTGAAACAACTTTGAGGAGGATAACAATAACGATAAGCAGTGCCACCTTGTTTTTTACCTTAGTTACAATGAATGGATTAGGAATGCATCTAAGTATTATTTTATCAACTATTTGGTAATATTACCAATTGACATCAGTGCTATTACAACCCTTTTTGGAATCAATAATGCTTTTCAGTTATGACCTGTGAATTTTTATGGCTGCATATGTTAGCTCATTATCTAGTTGAGGTTTTTATAAGCATAAAACTTATTAGAATCACATGTTAATTTCATTATACTTTACTCTTTCTCCTGATTTTTTCATATATGATATCTTTCCAGCATTTGTTTCATCTAAATATCATTTATTGCCTGTTTCAATGCAGGACCAAGTTCCACCATTCCCATCTAAAACTGCTGTGTCTATAATAGAAGAAGAACTTGGAGGCCCAGTGAACGATATTTTTGATCGGTTTGATTTTGAGCCAATAGCTGCTGCTAGTCTTGGTATGTTGATTAACTTTTGAATGTACTTACTCATTGTGTATGCAGTTTAGTTATCAAACTAAATTGTAACCTTTTAAACAAACAGTTCTGCTTTCTGACCTTTCCAGTTGGCCCAGTATGATTCTTGGGCTATTTATAAATTATGTTATTGTGTTATTTATTTTGATGAATTAGAAGAAGGGAAATATACAACAGTAGTAAGTGTTTCTTTGTTGGTTGCCAATGTACTTAGAACAGCATCAGTACGTATACTGATAGTTTATATCACGAAGATTCTTTTTTTGGTGTTCTAGTACCCAGGACCAGAATAGGAATCCAACTGGGTTGTGTTCTTGATAAATGTGTAGCACCATTAGCAACTAATTATGTAGACCACATCTTACGTTGCTGTCAGTAACCTCATTGTGATCCGCAACATTTTAGATGTTTCAGTCTTCACTTAAACAAGTACAAGTCTGCTATACCTAAGTGGTTCAGAGAAAGTGTTATTTGTTACAACCTATCTGCTCTAATATGTTGTAGAACAATGTTCTCTTGTTCCTTTGCTTAGTGTATAAGCCAGATAAATGAAAATCACATGTTTTTCCTTTCACAGGCCAGGTGCATCGTGCAAGGTTGAAGAATGAGGAAGTTGTGATTAAAGTACAAAGGCCTGGTCTCAAGGATCTATTTGATATTGACTTGAAAAACTTGAGGGTCAGTAAAGATTCCAATTCGAGATATTACTTTTTTTTCCCTAATTTATTCTTTGGCTCAAATCGGTTACTATCTTTATTTGTATTACCTGCGAGCTGCCTAGCTTCATTTTCCTTTGCTACGTCTCTCATGCTTACTTTCACGTAATCTAAGCAAGCTAGTTCTTTGAAACTACTCCGTACTCTTTTCCGGCCTCTTTTTATATTTCTATATCTCTTGCCTTCTCATAAAGGTTCTTCGCTTCAAAAACTAGTAAGCTTAGTCTTTTAAAACTAATTATAATGACGAAGGATCATTGGTCAATCTCAAATGAAGTTAAAATATTTTCAAAGGGATGGCTTATTTACTTCTTCCTTCATCTCTTACTGGACTTCGCCGAAATCTTGCTCTCTTTCTGTTCTAAGCAAATTTTATTTTGCCGAGCGTGGTTATATTTGAAAATATAAAGGTCCCTTTATCCAACCATTAAGTACATGGTTAAAACTTAATAGTAGAAGGATTCTGGTATTGGATGATAAAAAAAAAAAAAGAAGATGTAAAGTGTCTGGAATGTTAAGTAGTCTCAGTGTTTTATTGAATTATTAAATGTATTGTAGTTATAAAACATTCAATCTGTAAATGACTCTTGATGTACAACTGATAATATCGTTATGTGAAACTGGCAGTGAGTTGTATGTACATGGTGTGTTGTCACAGGTCATAGCAGAGTATCTTCAGAAAATTGATCCAAAGTCAGATGGTGCCAAGAGGGACTGGGTTGCTATCTACGACGAGTGTGCGAATGTCTTGTATCAGGTTTGATCTCCCTTTGACGTTTTTTTTTAAAGTGTAGTGCGACACTGATGCAGGAAATAAATTACCTTTAGCTTTAAAAGCTTTTGTGCCTTTGGCTAATGATATACAAGGATCATTGTTGAAGTTCTTGGTCCACAGTAACTTCTTAAGATAGTTCATGCAAGCTTGGAAGAAGTAAACATTTGACTCTGAAAGACAACTCTCACACTTGACTAGTTTCAAGGTTCTTGTCACTTGTAATCTAAACTAACTTAGAGTATTCAAATTACTTTCTTTTATTATAACTGCTATAATTCAAATTCGAAGGTGTGTAAGGCTAACATACATTCTTGACATGTGCATGATACAAAAAATGGGATTAAGTGAAATATTATGATATCTTATAATGGCACCAAATTACAAAAAAACTGCATGGTAAATGGAGAACTGTTTGCAACATTTTATAAAGATGCCTAATTTTGTCCGGGTTATCTTCAGGAAATTGATTATACTCAAGAAGCTACTAACGCAGAACTGTTTGCAAGTAACTTCAAAGACATGGATTATGTGAAAGTTCCATCAATATACTGGAAATACACCACACCACAGGTTCCAACCTTTACAAACAACTCAAGCTTTAATATGTACTGTCCAAAATTTATTTTATTTTATGAACCTCTGCATCTTGGTTATAGGTTTTGACTATGGAGTATGTTCCTGGGATAAAGATAAATAGAATAAAAGCTCTAGATCAACTGGGTGTCGATCGCAAAAAGTAAGAATAGCTTCCGTTTATATATCTGTACGAATAATGTAGCATACGAGAGTTGACTTGTCGCAACTTCATTTTTTTCAACTGAGAGGTGAAGTTTACTTTGTTAATTCTACATAAGCAATATAAGTTGTTGTTTCTTTGCAGGTTGGGAAGATATGCTGTTGAGTCTTATTTGGAGCAGATACTATCTCATGGCTTTTTCCATGCTGACCCTGTGAGTTCGAATATGATTTCATTCATTCGCAGTTCTAGATTATAGAATACTTGATTCAAACATTCAGGAAAGTCTTACTTACAAAATTTATGAAATTGGAAATGGACCTGCTATTCAAAGCATATTCAGGAAATCTTCAGAGTATTAATTGCTTACAGTTTCAGTTACCAATTATTGAGGCCCTAACATTTTTCCTGACCTTGTGGTGTTAAGAACTCATCTCACCTGAGACATCTTATTCTGTCTGTGTGGTTCAAAAAAGTTTTGTAGTTTGCCTGCCCAAAAATACATGCACTTTAGTTTCTGGTCTTGGTGTCTGGTTTTCTTTTTTCTATCTCGAGCTGACTACGGCAAACTTGAACGTTACTTGGATTTAATATCTGCATCTGACCTACATAGATTGACTTGACAGTTTGACCATGTTCTGGTGTTAAGCTGAAAACTGTATTTTACTACTAAAAGATGACGTGCAAAATACTTCACAGAAATTGACAATGCCAAAATGTTCATCTATTTATGATGCACGATGGAAACATTTGTTCCTCTTGACGATTTTCGTTTTGTATTACAAATTCGAACTGCAATTTGTGACCTTTCTGGAGCCCGATGGTAGGTTGTGATTAACATGTTCTTTCTCTCTACAGCACCCTGGAAATATTGCTGTTGACGATGTGAATGGTGGTAGGCTCATCTTTTATGACTTCGGGATGATGGGAAGGTAGTCATTAGCACCCATCTGACCCGTCATTAAAAAGATGTTTGACAAGTTCAATCTTATTGGTCAAAGTGCTGTTGAATCCAAAAATTTATTGTTGCATTAAGCTATTAATAGAACGACGTATCCTGGAATTGTGCAGCATAAGTCCAAACATCAGGGAAGGCTTACTGGAAGCATTTTATGGTGTTTATGAAAAGGATCCAGATAGGGTAGGTCTATTACCTTCTACCAGATGTTATATGGGAGGGCAGTTGGTTTGTTTATGCATCTCCGAGGCTTTCTGGTACCCGATCTTTTCTGAAGTCAGCTTACAAAAGATGAATATGTTTCTTCTCGCAGGTGCTTCAGTCTATGGTTCAGATGGGTGTCCTTGTACCTACCGGAGATTTGACAGCTGTCAGAAGGACAGCCCAGTTCTTTCTTAACACGTAGGTTACATAATGGGATATGAAAAATAAATTAAAACAACCAAAGCAATGGTTTTTGGGCAACTGTTCTCTTTAATTATTTTTAGTAACCAATAAAGCTTGATCTTTCTTACAGTTTTGAAGAGCGCCTTGCAGCACAAAGAAAAGAGAAAGAAGAATTTGCTGCGGCAGAAGCAGTAGTGGGCTTTAAAAAGCCTTTGAGCAAGGAAGAAAAGATAGCGAAAAAGAAGCAACGCCTTGCTGCAATTGGTAATGCGATCTGGAATTGTTGTTTAGCTTGTAGTACTTAAAATTTATACTGAACTTTACGTTGTTTTCGTGGAATCTCTATTCATTAGATTCATAGAAGAAAGAAAATCAATCATCCTGATTTAAAGACAGAAAGCCTAGTAGGATAGTCATTTATTTGTTGCTTTTATGTTTCTCCTCACTTGCTTATGAGTTCAACACCGTAGGGAGTAAAATGATATCTTTGTGCGTATAACTTTAGCCCACTGTCTTCCAGTTTATCTTTTAATATCCATTTACTGTCTACATGTTAATTTGATTTTATGTTTCGATTGATTATTTGGGGTAGTTGAAAAATCGAGGCATTGTAACAGAAACGTACTGTTTCATTTCAGAACATATCACCTCAATTTATTGATACAAACAAGACAAAAACACTGAACTTTGAATATTGATCCTATAAGCTTAGTATTTACAATCTGAGTGTAGGGTTACTGTTACTCAACATTGTTATCGTCTGTTTCAGGAGAAGATCTGCTGTCTATTGCTGCTGATCAACCTTTTCGCTTCCCTGCCACCTTCACATTTGTTGTCCGAGCATTTTCTGGTACAGCCGTTAACTAACCTATCTAGTCATTGCTATAAAGTAATTTGTGAGCATGATTCTCAGAAAGTAATTTCCGTCCTTGCAGTATTAGATGGTATTGGGAAGGGTCTTGACCCTCGATTTGACATCACAGAAATTGCCAAACCGTGAGTTTTTCCCTATCAATCAGCATTTTCTTTTGATAAGCCAAGGGAAATTTCTGATATTATTGTCTATGCATCCTTTGTATATCTCTTATGTGTGATATGATGTGTTTGCCAGCTATGCACTGGAGTTGCTAAGATTTCGGGAGGCTGGTGTTGAGGTTGTCATAAAGGCAAGCTTCTAAAAAACTCTTCTTCATTGTGCTATTATATATTGAGTTATTATGATGTGACTCTCATTCGTAGTAAATTATTTAAACTATATCTCAGGACTTCAAGAAGAGATTGGAACGACAGAACCAAGCTTTTTACAACTTATTTAGGCAGGCTGACAGAGTTGAAAAGCTTGCTGCAGTTATTCAACGTCTGGTAAGCTTTTCAGATTCCTCTGTTATCTAGGCTTTACGTTTTGGTTTTTAATCAATTTGTTGTTTTATTTCAACAATTTCATTTTCTTCTCTGGTTCCAGGAGCAAGGAGATTTGAAACTCCGAGTTCGTGCATTAGAGTCTGAAAGGTCTTTCTTACGTGTTGCTGCGATGCAGAAGACTATCGGAAGTGTGAGTCTAATTGGATTCCGATCTCTTGTTGTGTTACAAATTTAGTTCATATTAGCCATTTGTTTTGTTTCATATTCAAGTGGTCACATAGCTGATTTCATATTACCACTCTAAAAGGGAAATTCTGAGTTGATGTGCTAAACACCTTTCTCATAACTAATTACTACAAAGAAGACACATTTGTTTTCCTGGTACCATTACTTATTATATCAGAAAATATTTATTTAATAAGACAGGATGAGTCCAGGTAAATTAAGAGAAAACTGTATAACAATTTATATTCTGATGCTCCATTTTGACTGATAAACAGGCGGTAGCTGCTGGAAGTCTTGTTAACCTCGCTACCATTCTGTATTTCAATTCCGTTCGGGTAAGTCATTCACATATTTCATTGTCGTAATTACCTTCAGGCATGGTTTGCTTTTGTATTCTGATAAGTGGTTTGCTTGATTAGATGCCTGCTGTAGCAACATATATGTTCACCGCATTTTTCAGCATACAAGTCCTTTTTGGCCTTCTAAAGGTCAAAAAATTGGATCAGCAAGAGAGGTTGATAACTGGCACGGCTTAAGTGCGTGAGTAACACTTCTTGCGTCGTATTTGTATTCATTATCTGGTTGTGCGCTCTTTTTAAAAATCTTGTACCATACTACATTCTCCTTGACTAAATATTCTTGGATGGAGCTTCAGCTTTTTGCTGGAAGTCTATCTTTTTTAGGTTGCAAGCAAGTTCAAATTATGGAAAGATAAATCAACAAAGTGGTGATGGGGGTATAAAGAGGAGTTGCCTATGCCAACGTGCAGTACGAATTTGAGGGTATGTTTTGTTAACTGATACCCTCAACTTTTCATCAGTCAGATTCCCTTATCAACTTTTCACTTGCGGCCATGGGTTCTCACAGAGCAGTGTATAGTCTCCTTATATATAGCATTGCATATTATATAACTCGAAATCATTTTTCCATCGAGGCGTAGAAAATAGTTAACCTTGTAAAATAATTGTATCACCCTGTGGGCATTACTCCCAGATACTAGCTCCAGCTTAGGTTAAATCATATCAGGCCTTTGTCATTATGTTGTCAGTAATATGTAAACCTTGATGGTACTTACTTACCATCGACAAGGTACATTCTACTGCTAAAATGTGTAACTATAAACAACAGTTAGTTTGTTGTATCATAATCATAGGTATCATCTGTATCCCTCTTTTTAAATAAACACTTTTCTAACCTTCCCCCGAATTGATCGTTATGCATAAACAAGAATTTTACCACGAAGACTTGCCGATATCGAACTTCTTACTTGGTCAGTCAAGCCACATAGATAGAACCCTTGGTAATGAGGCAGTTTGGTTCCTTTTACATAAACCTGTCTACTCTACTGTGTTTCATTTTTCTTTGCAAGAAAGGGAGTGCATGTTTGGATCCTCCTGTGCACGTGCTGCTATATCTAAAGCAGGGGGCAGGGCATACGAATTTGATATTCTGTTGTTCTGAATACATGACTGGAAAGAGTGAGTGCTTTTTTCAAACCCCAAAAGATGAGAGAATGATAAGATGTGATAATATAATATATGCTGTGGATACCACCGTCAGATTGAAATATAAAAGAATGATGACACATGTATTGTAGTTGGACCTCATCAAATTCTATCTCATTTTCAAATCTACAACTGGAAGAATATGTCCGACACGTTAAACTAACCAGTTGGAATCGTACTACTTATGATGGATTACTCTCTAAATTCAGAAACACGTAATGTAATGTAATTCAAATTTTGCCAATATAATCAAAACCTACCTCGTATGGTAATCTAAAATTTTGTCAGTGCGGTTCAAAACCCGGCAGTGCTACACTTCTCCCACTTATTTTCCCCATGAGTTGTCAAATTTTAGCCCTTTGATCCCCTTCCTTGAGATTAGTAGGAGTCCTTTTGTACGGCATTAAATCACTATCTCTATAACATCTCGTGGTGGAAAACTTTAGGGGATATGGGTGGGAATAGCTAGCATTTTCGCTCAAAACCTGCTCCGAAACCAGAAATCAACAATTTGTGACCCAACGATGGCTTACTTGACTCTTGAGCTTTGATAATTGGAGTACAGTTAAGTAGAGATTTTAATAGTAAGTGGGATTAGGTTGAGATATTCATGTGGTGGACCTTTTTAAAGAAAATGGGTGCAATAACTTAACTAAAAGAAGCCAAGCGTTCTACAACCAGCCTACTATTACTGCTACTTGGAGACTTATAAATATGGGAATAAGATTGGAGTAAAAAACCAGCACTCGTCGGGACAGACATGATAGGAGAAGGAGAAGGAGAAGGAGAAGGAGAAGGAGGAATAATTGTCTTTTGCATTTGTTTCCCTGTCGGATTTACAACAAAGTACATGATGCAATGTCTCACTGTCATCGCTATTTACACCACCCTATCCATCAGTTTCTGACTCACGGAATCCTTTTTTACCAATTTGCTTCTAAATTACTAATCAATCTTCCAAACTATGGTGAAGTTATGTATAAGATATTTGGATACCAGAAAGAGAAACACTTTTATTTTTCTAGAAATAAAAGTCAATAACAAAATATTTTTACTTTATAAAATATTAATAATTTACTTACGACCAAATAACATATGCACCGGTGGTGCTTTAGTTGATGGCAATTATTCTTTTATATACCATTGTACTTGTTCATAAATGAAATGGTCGAATAAATAAATAAATCTACGATTAAATGTTGTTCCTTTGGTAATGAAGTGATGATTTTTAAGGTAATTCATTGATGCAAATAATTATCTATCTGCATTCCACTAAGTGTCAAGTGTATTTTCTTAAAGTGAAGTTAATTTTTTTTCCCAATCTTTTGAAGATGAAACATGAAAAAAAAAATTGCACATTCATCGTGATCTGGAATACAGTAAAAATGATTTAGGAACCAGGTGAATAATATATACTGTCTGTCCCAGTACTCTCTTTTACTGAAAATTGAAACTGTAAAAACGCAGTGGTTGATTTCATATTCAGACAACAACGTTATTCAAATTCAAACCATCTGTACCATCCGGTGAAAATAAAAAGCCTAACATAGGGATTTATAATTTAAATAGAGGACTTTTTATATGAGAACAAAATATGATTATTATAAATTTTAAAAATTGCAGTCATATATATTTTCATAATAGCTAAACTATCCTTATTTAGTTAATAATAATTAATCTTATTAACTAATATGTTAGATTAATATTAATTAATTAAAATAATGTTATATTTAATCAAATCAAATCAGATTTTTTTTATATGGTTTATTTTGGTGGGAAGAAATAGTAGAAGAAAAAAAAAAGAAGTTTTGGAGATTTTTGAAAAATCCTAGATTTTGATTCACTTAACCAAAATGAGTGATTCTAGTGAGATATTTGAGGTGGGTGAATCCTTATATGATAACTAAACCAAATTTTACATACCCATTGATAGAGACCCAACTATGGATGATCTCTTGGATGGTAGAGATGTTTTAACTCAAAGTGGTGATGGTGAATCTCAATCAAATGGAGAAACTAGACGTCAAAGTGAAGATTCAATTGCCAAGAATAGTCAGGTATAGTTCAAACTTAAACTCTTGGTCTTTTTGTGGCTCAAATTTGATGAAATTACGTAAAAAAAAATAGTTTTTTTGTGATTCGTAGAGGTTTACGGTTGATTATCATCTCGAAGCCAACCGTAAATTCTAACTGTTACGGTTTGATTTAGATGAACATCTAACCGTAACTGGTAAAAAGGTGTTGGGAAATAAAATGGTTATTACTAAAATTAATAGTTTCTTACTTAAATTAATTTTATTACTATAATTAGTTTGATGGGTGCTAGGATCACTAGTCCAAACTTGGGTGGAATTATAGCCATCCATTTTCACTTCTTAGTGAATGAGAAACCTTTGATTATTCCACATTGGGCAAACCAAGGAGTAAGTTCATGCATATTACCACAAACGTTCTATAAAAGGAAAAGAACTTGTGGATTGGATATGGACTTGGGAAATGGACTAGTGTGCGAAGCACCGCAGGCCGCGGGCTTGCGGAGCTTGCGGGTGCTTTTGCGTGCGTTTTTGGCGTGAGCCTTGGTGTGAGCCTTGGCGTGCACATATGTACCCATCAATGAGAAAACGTTTCTTTATTTTTAAATAAATATTTTACCGTTTTGAATTAAATGAAAATAAAATCATAAATATTAAAGAATCTTAACATTTTGTTGTAATGGGGATTTAATATTTCAAATTAAATTTTCACCGTTTTAAAACTCAAAAGATTACTTCTCCTATAAAAGAACAACATTGCTAAGGTTTTCGTTTACCCCAGTCGCAGCCACTGTCCTGACGACTTTTCCCCTCTTCTTGCTTTGTTTTGCGCACTAGCTTACTTTCATTTTTTCCTTCTACTGTTAAGTTCACAACGGGCCAACGAGCTTTGCTAGCTGGGTTGGTATCAGGTGATTTTATCCTGAATTCAAGTTTGTCACTGAAAGGGTATAACAGCATCTTCCTGAAGGTGTACCTGGCAAATATTGAGTTAAGGGCAGTCTGTTGAACAGGCGACTTCACCTCCTTGTGTTTTGAGTGTGTGTGCAGTTTCATTCTAACCCTCCCTTAATCATCTTCTAGTTCTCTGTGTTTGTGTTTCTCTGTTACAGGAAGACTATTATCCAACAATCTTAACTCAATATTCTGTAACAATGGCAAAGACTGATGTTGAGAGACCTCAGAAGTTTACTGGTAAGGATTTTAAGAGATGGCAGTCGAAGATGCTCTTTTTCCTGAGTTTCCATATGCTTGATGAAACAGTGTTGAAACCATATAACAAAGCTCTGGATACTCCTGAATCATCCAAGGAAAAGGAAACTTGGACGAGATATAATTATTTAGCAAAAAATCATATTTTAAATTGCCTTGAAGACTCTCTGTATGATTTTTACAATGCTAAAGATGATTTTTCTGCTCACAATTTATGGTCTGCACTGCAAGAAAAATATGAAGCAGAAACTGCAGGAAGTAAAAAGTTTCTGGTTGCACGTTTTTTATAATACAAGATGCTGAACGAAAAATCTGTGGTTGACCAGTTCCTGGAGTTGCAAAAAATTATTAATGAAATCATTGCTGAAGGTATGACTATTTCTGAAAACTTTCAAGTATCTGCTGTGATTGAAAAGTTACCAAGTTCATGGGCCGAATACAAGAGAAGACTAAGACATGAAACTGGTGAGATTACTATGATAGAACTGGGCAAGAAAATACAAGTTGAAGAGTTGATGTGCTCAAAGGACAAGAATGTCTCTTCTGCAAGAGACATGTCAAACAAAGCTCATGTGATCGAACACAAGTTTGCTTCACTCAGTCTGGACCACAACAAGCGCAAGCCTGGGCCTCAAGGAAAAGGTAAATTTCAAAAACCAAAGTCTGCTATTGGTAAGATTAAGGGAGCTTGTTATGTCTGTGGTGTGTCTGGCCATATGGCAATGCATTGTAGAAAACGCAAAGATGCGAATTTTAAGAAACAAAATGTAAACCTGGCTGAAAGTAATAAAAATGAATTTTCTGGCACGGTGTCTGAGGTAAATTTAGTTACCAATGTGAGGGACTGGTGGGTAGACTCTGGAGCTACCAAACATGTCTGCGGAAGCAAGGATATGTTCACCTCCTACCAGACAGTAGGAGAGGGAGAAAAACTCTATATGGGTAATTCTTCTGCAGCACAAGTTGCAGGAAAAGGAAAGGTTTCGCTAAAGCTTTCTTCTGGGAAAATACTCACATTGAATGAAGTGTTACATGTACCAGACATCTGCAAGAATCTCATTTCAAGTGGTGTGCTAGATGACAAGGGATTTAAAATTGTTTTTGAGTCCGGAAAAATGATTATCACTAAGGGTAGGGACTTTGTGGGAAAGGGCTATAAGGCTGAGGGCCTTTACAAATTATCTGTAATCTCTACTGAAATTAATAAAGTTGATTCTTCTTATGTTGTTGTCTCATTGAATATTTGGCATGGTAGACTTGGTCATGTAAATTATAATTCAATGAACAAATTGGCAAAATCTGGCTGCATTCCAAAATTAAATTTGGAATATGAACATAAATGTGAAGTTTGTGTAGAATCAAAATATGCGAAGAAGCCTTTTCAGAAAAATGTCCACAGAGTTTCTAATCCCTTAGAGTTAATTCACTCTGACTTAGTTGATATGAAATCAATCCAAACCAGAGGTGGGAAAAAATGGTTTGTTACCTTCATAGATGACTGTACTAGATACTGTCATATCTATTTGCTTAAAGGAAAAGATGATGCTCTTGAAGCATTTAAATTATATAAATTAGAAGTAGAAAACCAGATGAGTACCACCATTAAAACTGTTAGGTCTGATCGTGGGGGTGAATACGTAACTCCTATAGGAGACTTTTGTGCGCAACATGGCATTATTCATGAGGTAACTTCTCCTTATTCACCACAATCTAATGGTGTGGCTGAACGGAAAAACCGAACCCTTAAGGAGATGATGAATGCCATGTTAATCAGTTCAGGACTACCGGCGAACTTGTGGGGGGAGGCCGTCCTCTCAGCTTGCTATATCCTGAACAGAGTGCCCCTTAAAGGAACAGAAAAATCACCGTATGAATTATGGAAAGGCAAACAACCCTCTTATGGATACCTCAAAGTGTGGGGGTGTTTAGCCAAGGTCTCTATTCCTCCACCTAAGAGGACTAAAATAGGACCTAAAACCGTTGATTGTGTATTTCTAGGATATCCCGAGCACACCACTGCTTATAGATTTATGGTTGTGAGTTCCGACAACTCAGAAATTGGTGTGAACACCATTTTGGAATCTAGGTATGCTTCATTTTTTGAAAATGTTTTTCCAATGAAAACTGAATCTCGCGTGATACGTGTAGATCCTCTAGATGTCCCTTCTACTAGCCATTCATTGCCGGTAGAAGAAGATGAACCCGTTTATGAGCCAAGAAGAAGCAAAAGACCTAGATTAGAAAAATCTTTTGGGCCAGACTTCATTACCTGTTTAGTTGAATCTGATCCACAAACCTATAAAGAGGCCATGACTTCGTCTGAAGCTCCATGGTGGAAAGAATCCACTAGTAGTGAGATGGATTCTATTATTCAAAATGAAACCTGGGAAATAGTAGATTTACCTACAGGGAGCAAAACCATAGGTTGTAAATGGATCTTTAAGAGAAAACGTAAGGTTGATGGAACCGTGGAAAAATATAAAGCTAGACTTGTAGCTAAAGGCTATAAACAAATAGAAGGTGTAGATTTCTTTGACACCTATTCACCTGTCACTAGAATAACTTCAATTAGGTTGCTAATTGCAATTGCTGCAATCCATAACCTAGAAATACATCAAATGGATGTAAAAACTGCGTTTCTAAATGGTGAACTAGATGAAGAAATTTATATGGATCAACCCGAGGGCTTTGTGGTGAAGGGTTATGAAAAGAAGATGTGTAGACTTAAAAAATCTTTATATGGTTTAAAACAAGCACCTAAATAATAGCATGAAAAATTTGATCATGTGATGTTCTCTAGTGGTTTTAAAATAAATGAAGCGGACAAATGTGTTTACACTAAATCTGTCAATGATGCTTGTGTGATGGTATGCATGTATGTTGATGATATGCTTATACTAGGTACAACCTTAGAAATCATTAATTCCACTAAGAACATGTTGAATGAGAACTTTGATATGAAAGACTTAGGTCCTGCTGATGTAATCCTAGGGATGAAAATTAGAAAGGAGTCTAATGGATTCAGTCTCAGTCAATCTCATTATGTTGAGTCTGTTCTGAAGAAATTTAACCAGTTTGATAGTAAACCTGCAAGTACTCCTTTTGACCCTTCCTGTAGACTCAAGAAAAACAAAGGCAATGGAGTCTCGCAACTTGAATATCACGTGTCATAGGGAGTCTGATGTACTTAATGAACTGCACGAGACCAGACATTGCATATGCAGTGAGTATACTAAGTAGGTATACCTGTAATCCAGGACAAGAGCATTGGGATGCACTTTTCAGAGTGCTGAGGTATCTTAAATTCACTTTAAACTTTCGGTTAAGTTATGAGAGATACCCTGCTGTTCTGGAAGGATACTGTGATGCAAACTGGATATCAGACTCAGAGGAGTCTAAGTCTACGAGTGGATACGTTTTCACTCTAGGCTGTGGAGCAGTGTCTTGGAAGAGTTCCAAACAGACCTGTATCGCTCGATCCACTATGGAATCCGAGTTTATAGCGTTAGATAAAGCAGGAGAGGAAGCCGCTTGGCTAATATGCTTTTTAGAAGACATTCCTCTCTGGCATAGGCCTGTGCCAGCTATATCTATACATTGTGATAATCAAGCTGCAATAGCTAATGCTAAAAACAGCAACTATAATGGAAAATCTATTCATATAAGGAGAAGACACAATTCTCTAAAACAACTAATCTCAACTGGCGTTATTTCTGTTGACTTTGTGAGGTCTAAGGAGAATATCGCAGACCCTTTGACGAAAGGCTTGTCCAAGGAGGTAGTTAGTAATGCATCGAGGGGGATGGGACTTAAGCTCATCAATTAAAACTTGCCATGAAGGATACTCAACCTTGCTGACTGGAGATCCCAAGATCAAGGTTTTGAATGAGACAACTAATTTGTGGTGGGTAAAAATTAAACACTATCAGAGAATTATTTTCTATGTCCCTTCCCTATGGTGTAGACGTGATAGTGTGACTGCAAGTGAGGATGACTTAGAGTAAAAGTCTTAATGAGTTCTATAGTTTCAATTTAAGATTGAAATGGGGTGTAGCAGTTAACACTCTTGATAGAATTCACCTATCTGAATGAGGAAGTGGGTCGCTTCCTATGAGAACTGAGCTGATTCTCTAGAGCATTCTGAGAAACGGGATACGTCCAGGGCCAAAACGGACACAACGGCGTGAACTTAACAGCATTTTAAGAGATATCTCGCGTAAGGAGTTATTGAAGAATTACACTAAACGATGGCAGTTCAAGACGTCTCGTTCACTGACCATCAAGTAGTTCCGGTGCTTCTCACTAAGCAAAGGTTCAATTCCAAATGGTCACCTATTGCTTAAGAGGTATTTCTCGTTTTTCCGATTTTTCGATTTTTCGGTTTCGTCATTCATGTGGGGGATTGTTGGGAAATAAAATGGTTATTACTAAAATTAATAGTTTCTTACTTAAATTAATTTTATTACTATAATTAGTTTGATGGGTGCTAGGATCACTAGTCCAAACTTGGGTGGAATTATAGCCATCCATTTTCACTTCTTAGTGAATGAGAAACCTTTGATTATCCCACATTGGGCAAACCAAGGAGTAAGTTCATGCATATTACCACAAACGTTCTATAAAAGGAAAAGAACTTGTGGATTGGATATGGACTTGGGAAATGGACTAGTGGGCAAATGCATACATGTGCGGTGCTTCGCACCGAAGCACCGCAGGCCGCGGGCTTGCGGGCTTGCGGAGCTTGCGGTGCTTGCGTGTGCTTTTGCGTGTGTTTTTGGCGTGAACCTTGGCGCGACCCTTGGCGCGACCCTTGGTGCGACCATTGGTGCGATCCTTGGTGCGACCCTTGGTGCGAGCCTTGGTGCGACCCTTGGTGCGAGCCTTGGTGCGAGCCTTGGTGCGACCCTTGGTGCGACCCTTGGTGCGAGCATTGGTGCGAGCATTGGTGTGAGCCTTGGTGTGAGCCTTGGTGTGAGCCTTGGTGTGAGCCTTGGTGTGAGCCTTGGTACGAGCCTTGGCGTGACCATTGGTGCGAGCCTTGGCGTGACCATTGGCGTGAGCTTGACGTGTGCCTGACGCTTGCTTGGCGTGTGCCTGCGAGTGCACATATGTACCCATCAATGAGAAAACTTTCTTTATTTTTAAATAAATATTTTACCGTTTTGAATTAAATGAAAATAAAATCATAAATATTAAAGAATCTTGACGTTTTGTTTTAATGGGGATTTAATATTTCAAATTAAATTTTCACCGTTTTAAAACTCAAAAGATTACTTCTCCTATAAAAGAACAACATTGCTAAGGTTTTCGTTTACCCCAGTCGCAGCCACTGTCCTGACGACTTTTCCCCTCTTCTTGCTTTGTTTTGCGCACTAGCTTACTTTCATTTTTTCCTTCTACTGTTAAGTTCACAACGGGCCAACGAGCTTTGCTAGTTGGGTTGGTATCAGGTGATTTTATCCTGAATTCAAGTTTGTCACTGAAAGGGTATAGCAGCATCTTCCTGAAGGTGTACCTGGCAAATATTGAGTTAAGGGCAGTCTGTTGAACAGGCGACTTCACCTCCTTGTGTTTTGAGTGTGTGTGCAGTTTCATTCTAACCCTCCCTTAATCATCTTCTAGTTCTCTGTGTTTGTGTTTCTCTGTTACAGGAAGACTATTATCCAACAAAAGGTGGAATTCCCAATCGTAATAATTTTATGGTTGGTTTTATAGCATCGAATCCAACCGTAACTCATTATGTGCATGGGTATTTATTTCTATTTATTGCACCAGTTACGGTTGGATTTGAGCAACAATTTCCAACGTAAGCATGATTACGGTTGGTTTCGATTTTTAATAACCAACCGTAAATTATGTTTACTTTTCTTCTTTCTTTTTATGGTTGGATTTTGGGGGTAAAAATCAACAATAATATTATTTACGGTTGGTTTTTATGTTCTAAATCCAACCGTAAATGTCTTTGTCCTTGTGTTTTATTAGCTAATGCTTTGATATTTTTGGTTCAGCGCGTGCTTGTACATCATCCAATATACGCTCAGCTTCCTCCAAATGATATTCTAACTGAAGATACTACGGATCACTATTTGAACGACTTGGTAGGTTATATATAAGTTGTTAATTTCTTTGGATAACATTGCTAAGTCTTTTTTTTTGTTTCTAACTTTGTGTTCTTGGACAATGTAGACATGGGACAAGAAAGAAGATCCAAAACAATGGGCTAGAGAACATGACAAACGCATCATGTGTGTGATTGTTTGTAACAATCAAGTGAATGAGCGCCGCTTCCAAATGGTTTGCGAGTGTAGTGGATTCCATACAAGTCATGCGAAGAAGGGTACCGTATGTAGGAAAGACGAAGAGGAAGAACACTACTTTCACGAAGAAGAGAGGATGTCCTTTCAAGCTTAAATTTGAGATGAATAACGAAAAGAAGTGGTTCTTATCTAGAGTTGTATGCGTTCGTCACAACCACCTACCACCAGAGAGTTTGTTGATGCATCCTTATGCGGCATGGCTCACCGAGGAAGAAAAGGTCATCGTAGACTCCAGGACGCAAAAGCGGGTGAAACCCATTGATATCCTCGGACACATGAAACAAAGAAACCCAAAGAATGTCTCTACTTTGGAGACCATCTACAACGCCAAACCCAAGTTGAAGAGTGAGAAATGGAAAGAAATATACCAAATTCAACAACTTATGTACTTGGGGGAGAAGCACAACTACAGTATGTTCCATGAAGAAGATGAGGATAAATAAATAAAACATATTTTATTGGCTCATCCCGAGTATATGAAGTTAGCACGATGCTCCCACCAAGTGCTTCTAATGGATTGCACGTACAAAACTAACAAGTATGAGCTCCCGGTGTTGAATTTTGTCGCCCAAACTTCTACCAAGTCCCCGTTTAGTGTTTCCTTTTGCTTCTTGAGAGACGAGCTTGAAGAAAGCTATGTGTGGGCATTGGAACAAGTTAAATTATTCTACGTGGAAGGATATGCCCCTAAGGTGATTATCACCGACAAAGAACAAGCCTTGATGAATGCAATTGCAAGGTTCTTTCCAGATGCTCATAATCTTATTTGCACGTTCCACCTGTGGAACAATATTCAAACCAAGTGCAAACCGATTATTCGACCAACAAAGAAAAGTGAGATGGAGAGAATTAAGAAATTAACAGTGCCTCAACAACAAAAGTCCAAAGAAAAATTTGAGGAGGATGACAAGTTGGCGGAACTAAAATGGGCTAGTTTCCAAAGAAAATGGGAAGCTTTGACATGGTCTATCACCAAGGAAGATTATGATGAAAATGTTCGTATGTTAGGCTTGCATTGGAGAAATTATCCAAGTGTTGTTAAGTATTTGATGGACCATTGGTTGAATCCATATAAAGAGAAGTTTGTATCAGTGTACACAAACCAATATAAGCAATTTGATAACCAAGCTACAAGTACCGCGGAATCATCTCACAACCGATTGAAGAAGAAGCTTCATAGTTGTGATGGTGCGTTTGTTACGGTCTTCGAAGTCATGCACGATTATTTCCTCTGTGACCTTGATAGAGTTAAGAAGAATTTCGAAAGAAGTCATTGTAGAAAACACACCCAATATAAAGACAACCCATGGCTTGAGGGAATTTCTCATAAGGTGTCGCATTGCACAATTGATAAGATAATGTACGAAGTTAATGATTTTAGGTTGGGAAACTTGCACGGGGAAGGAGAGTGAGTTTTCCCCAACATGTCAAGTTTGGGGCTCCCATGCCGCCATATGATGGTCAAGTACGAAGAAGACGATTTAATCCCAATTCAAGATATTGATCCGTTTTGGCAACAATTGTCTTTCAATGAACCCATCGTCGAGCAAGATTTTGGTGGAATGTTTGCCGATACCGATATTGGAAAAGCTCTAGACGAGAAATACTCCACATTAAATCGGCGTAAAGATAAATATGGTTGAGAAGAGAAAGGATAGGCCTCCTACGAAAGAAAAGAAGGCGGTAGTGCGAAAAAAAGCGAGGGAATTGTTGGAAGAATCAAAGAAAAGAAAACCTTCGGGTTTTGAGCATTTGCAAAAGGAATATGAAGTGGAGGATGAAAAGGAGGAGGATGTTCAAGGTAGAAACAAACGAAGAATAAGTCAAACGGAACAAGGAGGACCAAGCCTAGTAGATTATAAAGGAAAAGGTCTCACGCTTCCATCTCAAGAGAGTTCAACAATGGAAGTTAGTGTTAATAGGAAAGGTCCGATATTTCGCTCCAAAAAAAAATCAAGAAGCATAGTTGAGGTGAAGCAAAATGAACGGGTACTTGAAGAGACGCAAATGAGCCCATCAAGTGTTGAGAAAGAGTCGATCAAAGTTCCCGCCGATCTAATCTCAAGAAGAATTAGTATCAAAGAATTAGCAAGAAGCAAAGAAAATGCTAATTGGTTGAAGAGACGCATACAATCCGGCTTGCAAGAGGATTGGCACAAGCACCATCTAATTTTTCAAGAGATGAGAAAGGTAAAATTGTCTGAACCGAGCACATTATATATGAAAATTATTTGCTATATTTTTCGGATTTAGTTCGTGAACACATAAAGGCCACCGACGATGTTGTCGGCGATGGTAATTGTGGTTACCATGTGTTCATCGAACAAGTCGGACTTTTTAGAGGAGCAAAACAATTGGGTTTGGATGAATGCACTTATGTACGACATAGATGTGCGGTTGAACTCCGTTCGTACCCGGAGTTGTACAAGCCAATGATGAGTGAACCGGAAGAATAAGAGTCTTGTTTAAACGAGAAGTTCGTTGCATTCGAACGACGTTTAATAGGCAACACGAATTTGTCAAGTGAGTATTGGATGAGCATGCCAATATGTGTCCAAATACTCGCCAACGCTTTCAATTACGTCATCCATTATATTTCACTTGGATGTAGTCTCACATTTGCACCTACAAGAACAACCTTTGTCGAACAATTGTCTAAGAGAAAATGTGTGATGGGGATGGTGCAAATGTGTCATTTTGTAGGTATCAAGTTGAAAGAAGGAATCCAATTACCCCCCCATTAAGGGTTGGATACGATGGCGCACTCTCCAAGTCTTGGTGTAACCGGTTTGAGCAAAGTTTCGAACTATGGACCGCATTACAACTATCGAAGGACGTCTCCGCACAAATTGTTTCCGACTCGGAGTCAGAATGACAATTTAAACATATTTACTATATGTAATATTGGTATTGACAATATCATACGTATTTTGAAGGGATCATCCATTGAATAAAGTATTTCGTTGCAATGTTTTTGCATTTAGTTAGTCTTTTAGCAATGAAATCTATTAATCCAGGATTTTTTATGGTTGTTATTTAGTTTAGAAACCAACCGTAAATAAGACTCCACCAACAAAATATGGACTAAACCTAGTTTACGACTGGATTCGACCTTGAATAACCAACTGTAAATGGACCATAACCAACCGTAAATAAACCATAATCAACCGTAAATAAACCTGAAAAGACAAAATTTATATAAGGAGCCCTTTCTCATTTCTTAGATCACATTACAAACCATTAGACCATTAAAACATTACATAGATAAGTTAAATTACCACCAACTAGACCACATGACATTACAGAAGTACTAATTCATAGGTTGGCGAGTGAGAAAGAAGTCCTTTAGGATGTTGTAATGAGGTAGGTATTGAAAATGCCATACTTTTCATCTTCTCCATTCCTGAATAAATCTCTCTAAAACTTCATCTTCGGTTTCACCCCTAAGTCGTAGTTGACCAATAATACGAACAAATGCCATAAATTCTTTAACTTGTCTGTGCATAGTATCACATCGCCAAATCAACTTGACGTGATCACGGTTATAAGGGTTACCGGTTTCAGAGAAAAAGTTTCATAGATGGTTAGCTAATAACTCTGACTCATTATACCACCTTGTCGTCGTTCTTCGCCTTGTTTTTGATAACATAGTACATAATTGCGGCAAATATATAAATCTTCATCCAAAGTAAATTTAGAATCTTGAACCCCAGGTTGAGCCATAATGTAGAATATTATAGTGATATTTTAGTTGGAGATGATTGATGTAGAAGAAAGGTGTAATTTCTTAAAAAATAAGATGAGTTTGATATATATTCAACAATTCTTCTTTGTTTCCTATTTAAACAAGATTTATAATGACTCAATTTTGAAAATAGGGTCGTACAAGGTTCCAACGACTCTATTTTCAAACCAATTAGGGACTCCAGACTTTGTAAAAATTTTGAATTTTTTTTTACGTTGGGAAGAGGAAGCCAGAGACAAACCGTAACTCTGGGAAGTAAAAAAGATTCAGGTTTACTGTTGGTTTTGGACTCAAATAACTAACCGTAAACCTGGTAAATCATTGTTTTCCAGGTTTATGGTTGGTTTTAGAAGATTAAAAACCAACCGTAAACCTGACAAACAATGATTTACCAGGTTTACAGTTGGTTTCTTCGGTCCCATTCCAACCGTAAATAGCACTTGATACCTCAAATTTTTCTTTGTCATTTCACTCCATATTTGTGGATATAACTCAAAATTTTAAGCTTATTCATCTATTCTAACTAAATTAGACCTAAATTGGTTCATTCACTCATAAAAAAACTAAACAAATCTAAGCATTTAGAAATCAAAAATTGAGTCTCCAGGACTATTTACGGATGGTTTTTGGTTTCCAAAACCAACCGTAAACAAAAGATGAAACTGCATATCATATTTACGGTTGGTTTTGGAAGTCACATTCCAACCGTAAATAACACTTGATGCCACAAATTTTTCTTTGTCATTTCACCCCATATTTGTGTATATAACTCAAATTTTAAGCTTATTCATCCATTCTAGCTAAATTAGACCTAAACTGGTTCATTCACTCATAGAAAAACTTAACAAATCTAAGCATTTATAAATCAAAAATTGAGTCTCCAGGACTATTTACGACTGGTTTTTGGTTTCCAAAACCAACCGTAAACAAGGGATGAAACTGCAGATCATATTTACGGTTGGTTATGGAATCCAAAGCCAAACATAAACCTGGGATAAACTGAAGTGCAGACTTGCGGTTGGTATTTGGTTTCCAAAACCAACCGTAAGTATGTAAATTGTGAAACTTTACAGTTTTACTGTTGGTGTCTGGTTCCAAAATCAACCGTAAGATTGAAATTTGTAGGTTATGGTTGGTTTTGGACTTGCGAAACCAACCGTAAATATTTTAGTTTTATGGTTGTTGAACATGATCTCTCCTTTGTTTGGTTTCCAACATGAAATTTAGGTAAATAAATCATGATTTCTTACTAAAACTCTTCATTCATTCTAAGAACAAACTAAAATTCAAACACAAACTAAGAACAAATTAAAGTTCGTTAGCTCTAACATAAACTAAGAACAAACTAAATTTCATTAGCTCTAACATAAACTAATAAATCGTCTAAAGAATTTAAAATCCGCCCAAGGAAAACAACCAAAGTTTGATATTCAACATAAATTTAGGTAAAATGAGTAGATTATTCAACACGGGTATTACGAGCACGATCACGATCACGACCACGAGTACGAGGACCAGCACGATCACGACCACCACGAGTACGAGGACCTTGTACATTCTCGGCTTCATCAGGTGTCTCATTATCACTAGGTTACGGCTCATTTTGGGTAGTACCCGCACCTCTTGAATCGACTCTAGTCCTTTTTAAGCTCCGCTCTGGGTCATTTTGATTTGGTTCATGAAGCTTCCTGATCTTGTGTTGCAGGATATTTTGTTCCTTAACCATCATCGGATCACCTCTACTTATGCATGAAGTCATAGTCTCTGCCAATGCAAGTCTTTTTTTTTCTATTTCTTATATGAAAATAAATATTAGTCGAGTATTTCGTATCTTAAAGAACAAACATTAATAGCATAAGTAATTTACGTACCATATTGAAATATAGATTTTTCCAATAATCCACAAATACACCACCCGTGTCATTTCCTTTACTCTTTTGAGTAATTTTCATAGCTTCCGGATCATTATTGATCACATGAGGATGACCGAAATGGTGATACCAACCCAAGTAATCTTCTACGACCTCTTTTGTGCATGCAATTGTATTTACCTCTTGCATTTGGATTTGGTATTCCGGTTTATAGCGGTCGAAGGCGTTAGGGTGTAATTGAGTACGATACTGCTGCCTTCCATCACATAGCCATTAACCCACAATTTAAAGGCTTCAGTTGTTACCTTGATTTGGACAAAACCATATTGGCGGAGAAATCGAAAAGGGTTAGCCATTACAAACCCAAACGGATGGTACAAAGGCCCTTTGTAGCCTGCCAATTCAGTAAATTCACATTCATCTTCGTCTGTATCTTTGTTGAGCTTTAAATAAGGATCAAACACAACATCTTCTACGGTGAAAGCATCAATTTCCATCCTCTTCTCTACTATATGGGCTTCTTTTCCATGTGACTGAGTACCTATGAATCTGAATTTCTTTCCCGTAAGACCAGTAAAATCATATGTCCACTCTTTCTTAGGAGCCAGGCTCGAAAAGTGGTCATAGACCCATACCTATGAAGATACCGAATACATATAAGAGAATTCTCAAAAAAAAAATAATACAAACATTGAAACATTGAAATTAACCATATATTACCTGAAGAAGACCAGTATTCTCGGTAATTTCAGTAGCTCCAACCCTCGAGGCTTTTCTAAGGTTGTACATCAAATAAGCGAGAAAGGCAGTGCCCCATGAATACTCATGCCTTCTCTAGATCCTTCAGCCATTGTAAAAAATAAATGTTGACCCTATTTTTCGAGTTATCAGGAAAGAATAAGGTACCAAGGATGTACAGAAGGTACACTCTTGTTGTACGTAAAGTTGTGGTTGCGTCTATCTCCTGCCCTTCCCGTTCCTTCAGCTCAGTTCCTCCAAACTTTTCCCTTAGATTACGCAACATTAGATTCTTGGTAATAGGAATACCTGTCTTCCTTGCTTCACCCGGTTTATCTTCGACAGCCAGTTGAAACTCATTCTCAACTTCTTTTCTATCCATCCAAGAGTCTCTTCAACAAGGATATAAATATCACTCCAAGACATGTTGTCGTTGAAGCCTTCATACACAGCTTTTCCTTCGAATTCCAAGTTCAGAATTTGCTTGATATCATCCGGCGTTGTTATCATTTCGCCGAATGGGAGATGAAACATATCGGTTTCAGGCCAATATCGTTCTATGAAGGATGTCCAAGTAACACTATCATATTCTATTATTGAATTTTGCTGACTGGGTCATAACGCTGAATTCACCACTAGAGTACGAACGACATCACATTCTTCACCTAACGACCAGTGTTTAGTCCTTTGACAAACCAATTTCTTCACAGTGGTTGTATGATCCTACAAAGAATAAAAATAAAATTTATTAATCAAACCATACCAACAAGTTATAATTTGAAGTTTAATAAATAAAATCATAACAAAACAAATGAAGTTTTTAGATTATTACCTTCCTCTCCGTAACTTTTGCAGCCCATGAATTTAGATAACCAAATAATATTGCAGACCTATCTGGGGCCTCACCCCAAAGTCTGACATTCTTCTTCTTAGGCAACAACACGTCTTTTCCTTTGAGAATATGCTTGCCTTTCAGTGAAAGTTTCTTCCTTGGATGTCTTTCATTCGCTTGAGGTTGAGGCGAATAAACTACAACTTCTTTACATTTTCCTTGATCAACAACTTCTTCACTTGAGGTTTCTTCGTCTTCCTCTTGTGGTGGTTCATTAATCACAAGTGCACCTCCACTCATCATCGGTAGATCAAATGTCCACCTACGATATCTTGGATGTTTTCCATATATGATTGGAGAACATTATCTTCCTCTTCAGGTGGTACAACTTGACTAGAGCTACTGCCTACCACCTACCTCCATATTCATCTTCTTCTTATCGTTCTTTCTCACGCCTCTATTATCTACCCCTAAGTGAACATCGTGGCGAGGGGTGGGAGTGTGATCAATTGGTGTTAAATTATTACCTCTCTTGAGTTTGGGTTTTGGGTTTTGCCCTATCCTTATTCCTACAACATACAATTGAACTCACAAGTTAGGTAATTTAAAACAAAATAAACACAAACAAACCACCATTGAAAACTCATGAAATATTACGGTTGGTATATACCAGTCGAAACCAACCGTAAACACTTTTGAACACAAAACCAACCGTAAAAAAATTTACGGTTCACTTTTGAACTCAAAACCAAACATAAATACAATCACGTTTCACTTTTGACCTCAAAATCAAACGTAAAAGATCCTCCAAAAAATTGAACCACCAGGAAAACTTACAGTTGGAAATTAGCATTCGAAACCAACCGTAATATATAATTAAGGTTTGAGGAAAGCCGAACGTAAAAGTTCCAAAATTTTAGCCTACAATGATTTTTACGATTGGAATTTGAGAATCAAATCCAATTGTAAATGTCATCTTCATCTTCATTATGTAAATTTACGGTTGGAAATTTAAAATTCCTAACCGTAATTTAATGAAAACCCAGTTACGTTTGGAAAACAAACCGTAAGTTCTTCACTATTTGTATTTACGGTTCGTAATTTTTCTAAAACTAACCGTAAATAATTCTGAAAACCTATTTTTTTTTTACAAATCAATCTATCAAACAAAAAAATCAATCATAAAAAGGAGAAAAAAACATGGGTTCTTGTCGAATCATACCTAACATACACCATGCGTTGTTGCTGGGGAGTTTCAACGCCTTCACCACCGATTTGTTCTTCAATCTCTTGATTAGGTTGGTTTGATTGTTCTTGATTGCTATCATTGCTACTTTCTATACCTTTAGTAGGATCCTTCATCTTTGCTAAAGAGTTTAATAGACGGTTATAATTTTTTCGAATCGCCAATTAATCGAAGACGATGAATTTCAATGGAGAAGAAAACAGGGAGAAGAAGAGATACGGTTGAAAAAAAAGAAGAGTTGAAATTAAAATTGAATTAGGTTTTATTTTTTATGTTTTGATTTTCTAATATCATAGGATAACCCCTAATCAACTATTTAATCATCCTTAAATCTTTGAAAAACCCTTATATTAGGTTTCAAAAATAAATAAATTCTTTTTTTAAGGAAACAAAACAATGAATCAATCCCATCAAAAACTCAAGTCTTCTCGGAGATTAAGCTGAAAAATGATTAATGATGACATAATAAAATATAGTAGCAGTCTGTCCTAAAATTGTGAAATACTACTACTCTGTTTCCAGGGTAATATAATCAAGTGATAATTTTTAAGGTAAATTCATTCATTGATCAAATAATTATCTGCATCATATCATATCCATCCAGATTATTTACTGAACTCAACTTTTATGATGACATGCCATGCTAAGGTATATGTGTCGTTAAGGAAAGAAAATTGGTGGCAATGTTTAAGGACACAGAAGGTAATTGTTACACGCGCATTCCCCTGTCAACTTCTTATAAAGAAATACTATAAAACTAAATATATTTTTTCCCATTTTGTAAAGATTGATACACCAAAGTAACAATAAAATATCTGTACACATTCATGATTATTTTTTCTGGACAATAATTTAAAATCACTTTATAGAGTTCTGAAAAATCTATTTTTATGTTTGGAAATCAATCCCCATCCATGATCATAAACTCAAGTCCATCTAAGGTTAAGCTGAAAATGCAAACCAACAAACAGTAACTAAACTTTTGACTTCTCCTCCCCAAATAAACACCAAAAAGGAAATTTAAAAAATAAAAAAACAGTTAAACGGCGTTAAAGAAAAACTTGACGACCACCGTTAAATATGGCATGTGAGTGGTATGTCCTTTACAGACTGTAGTTACTCACTCGCACACCCCCACCAATCTCTCTTTCTCTCACTAAAAACTGCCATTTTTTAACGGAATTTCCATATTTTATCTCCAAAATAAATAAATAAATAATCACAGTCTGTAGCAAGCTCCTCCCCTCTGGAAGAAGAAGAAGAAAATATAAAAACCCTAACTTTTTTTCTTTTTCTTACACATTTTTTTTACATTTTTTTCAGACTCAAGAGAAGAAGAGAGACTTATTCCTCCTTCTCTTCTTCTTCTTCTTCTTCTACTTTTTCTTCTTTCATTTCATTTTCTAGGGTTTGTTCAAAAACATCCCCCCCTTCTTTTTTTTCTTGTGAGTGTGAATGTGAATGTGAATGAGTAATTTTTTTAACTAGGGTTTGACAAAAAAAAATGCAAATCAATCTGAATCTATTCTGGTTTCTGTATGTATTATTGTTAAGTGGTAGTAGTAGTTATAGTAATAGTAATAGTAATGGTGTTGTTGTAGTAGCAGGAGCAGAAGATGATGATGAAATTCGATCTTTACTTGAATTTAAGAAAGATATAAATGATCCACTTGGGAAGGTTATAGGTACATGGAATCGAGATGGGTTTAATGCTGTGGGTTGTCCGAAGAATTGGAATGGGATTGGGTGTGATATTACAGGTAAATCTATTACATCTATTGTTCTTGAAGGATTAGGGTTATCTGGTGAATTAAAGTTTCAGACTTTAATTGGTTTGAAAATGTTGACTAATTTGAGTTTAGCTGGGAATTATTTCTCTGGTAGACTTGTACCTGGTCTTGGATCAATGTCTACTTTACAACATTTAGATCTATCAAGGAATAAATTTTACGGGCCGATACCTGCTAGGATTAATGATTTATGGGGTTTACTTTATTTAGATCTCTCTCAGAATAGGTTTGATGGTGGGTTTCCTACTGGGATGAATAATTTGCAGCAATTGAAAGTTTTTGATGTGCATT
>JAJJMC010001317.1:1348673-1413206 GCA_023531435.1 Papaver californicum
AAGTGGGAGAATGTTAGCCTTTTTCCCATATGGGCTAAAATAAGGGGGAAAAGGATATGTGATCCATTAGCCACATTAGCCCCACTACTCTCTCCCACCTTTAGGAAAACCACCCACTATATATCTATCCACAACTACTCTATGATGGCAAGTAGTTAGTTTTACAGAGGATAGAAAATAGAACAGAAAGGTCACCAAAATCATTCTCAATTCTTCATACACCATCTACTATTGAGAAGGAGGGTTTGGCACCGAAGTTCATAGCAACCAAAATTAGGGCAAACTCAAGGATTCAAGATCAATGGCTGGAGGTATTTATAATCCCTTTCTTTTACTTCCGCTTTAATTTGTATGTTCTTATATTGTGATTAGAACGTGCATCTAGGTTTTCTAACAGTGTGTTGATCAATGGTAACAAGTCTAGTCCAAGATTCTTGCACTCCATAATTCTTCATCACCCACACCTCAGTATGTACCTCGTAAAGATTAGCAGTTAGACATAGACACCCTCCCAACACACCCAGATACACAATTTCAAACTTGACGTCGAAGTCTTTTGGTAATGGCATGTCCTTGAACCTCCCATCACTGATTTCATAAGTAGCTAAAACAATGGCATCTTCGGTTCCCCCAATCCCAATGGCAATTCCCACTAACATGTATTCCTCAATACTGCAGTCATAACCAATTCCACTTCTCCGTAAACAAAGTGTAACACGGCACAATGAGAAAATGAGAAATCCGGCTGAAGGAGGTAGCAAGGAAGTTGATGTGCCATTTAATGGAAACTTCTTTAAAGTTCTACTTTTATTATCCATTGTTACCATTTTTTCTTGTTTTTTCTTTTGATTTTCTTTCTTTTTTCTTTGCTTTTATAGCTCCATGTTGCCAGCTGTGGTCAAGGAACGAAGTGTTTGTGTTTCCTCGGTGGCATCTCATACCGGGGTTAATTCAATGTCTTCTTGTATCTAAATTTAGTTAGCTGCTTCACTCACGTAAACAACAACTGAAAAGGTGAAAACCAAAATTTGATCTCCTTCAAAAGTTTACTCATAAAATGAAGATAATCATATTGGTAATGTTAGTTAAGGTGCCGAAATAGTGTGTGTATTTGAGCCTTGTCTCACGAAAGCGTGTGAGTTGCAACTTGTTAAGTTAATAGATGTCTAACAATTCAAGCAAGTCAGATTCACCTAGTGAACAGCTACAGAGCCATTAGTGAACATGAAAAACTTGGAAACTTGGAATGCCAGTACATTTCGGATATTCAATATACCGATTAAGCTAGATGTCATGCCACTCACAAGAATCATTCAAGAATGGAGAGACTGATAAACAAACAAAGTAATAAGCAAATTTAATTCATTGATCTAAGTTACCGAGCTTTACATAGATTAAACTGGACAGCATTCAACACCATAACAACGAAGTTTCAGAAACTGATACATCAATCAAACCCAAGTAAGTTTCTCAACACAGTCACCACTTATCTACTTAAATAAAATTAGTTTGATACTTTTTATCTGTTGCCCTCACTAAATGCAGTGCACGATACAATTGGCTCAAGAGGTACAAGTACAACCATATCAGACAGGCTCAAGACAATCGCCAGCGCAGGGCACACATAAACTAGATAAAAACTAGAATAAAAATGATTCACAAATAGTCAAATACATCAATAAACCCAACTCAGCTTCTTCATGCCAATCCTAATTGTTACTAAATCATTTGTTATTCACTCTCAGATCATGATAGTTCATAGGTGTAAGATAAACAGTAACTAAGACATAACCCAAGAAAGAGTTAGAACAAATACTCAGACGGTGAAGTAAGCTAATCAAACATTAGCAAGTGATTTGATATAAGCATAACATGACCAGTGATGATTCTTTGGAAAATTGAAATTTCCTTGAAGCTCTTTTTCTTGAGATCATAAGAGATAATCCTGTTGTCCTGTAAATGTATCAGCGCTTTCAATGCATCCACATCACCATCACCTTCCACAACCAGCATTACAAGGAAACCTTGATCACAAAAGAAATCACCAATCCAGTACTGATTTGCTAATTCATCAAGGTTGACTCGATATTTTGGTTTCCACCCTCTATAATTAATCCCCATCTCGAAAACATCCCAGCAATGCAACAATGCCTGATCACTTAGAATAAGATGCATATAACCCATCCACTCTCCAAAATATGCATAGTAATTAGTACTTCTCGATCGATATTAAATGACACAAAAGTATTATTGCTCAAAGTATTATTGCCCAAGTTAATCCAATTCAAAGAACCATCCCAAAAAACAACTACAAAATCATACATGTCAAAATAAGGCAGATCATATGTACCTTCAGAGAGTCTCCAAGAACTTGTTACCGAAGAGTAGATTGCAATCCGATAAGTATCATCAATTTCACTGACAGAGATAACTTCATAGTTAAGGAAAGACTGGATCTGGAGGAATCATTATGTAAAGTTTGGTTGAGGGATTGTAGATATAATAAGCTGAACTTCCATCATACGGACAGCACAAAAGGAGCCCATTACAAGATTGTTGAATCACTAAATCTAATGGTTTATGATCTTGGGTTTCAAAAATGACACTATCATTAATGATTATTCTTTCATTGAGCAAAAATGAATCATAATTACAATTACGATTGACAGGTTTGGGGATAAGTAATCCAGGTTTTGAGAATTTATTACGAATACAATGATTCTGAATGAATTATGGACTAGAAATAAGTGATAACCATTGTTTTGAAACAGATTTAAAAACAAGAAGCGATTTTACTGGTAAACACAATAGAATTTGATTCAGGAGATCAATATTGTAATATGATGATGAGCTTTCATCAGTACCTGAAATCTGCATTGCTTCTCTAAGCATCTCAGAACAATCAAAGATCCACTTGGAGAAAGAAGAAGAGAATTTTGATGCTGGGATTAGGTTAGGGTTTTAGGATTTTAGAGATCCCCAAATTCTCTCTGTTGTTGTCTGTCGACTGTGGCTCATTTCTTAGCTATACGTTCAAAGCTATAGCTTAGCTAACAAATCACATATATCTAATCATCCTTTTAGCAATGGATGATAGAAACGCTGCGTAATATTATTTGTTGACCTATTTTTTGTTACATCTTTTTTCATATCTGACCTTGATCATCCATTATTATGTTCTCCATTATTATATTTTTCACTGTCGAATTTTAACGGATATATTTTTAAAATTTTGAGAACTTTCGATATATAGAAACTAGTTTTTCTTCTCAGATCACACCACATCATCTTCTTACAACTTGATTTTTCACTCAAATCTCCTCAAAGCAAAAATTTGTCTCAATCAATTGAGTTTTTTTATTTTTATTATCCTTGTACTACTCAAATTCTCTTTTCTTAATTTAATTCAATATGGTTTATAAGAATTTTGTTCAAAAAGAAGAAGTTGATCTTACAAATACTTTCGTTTTTGTGGTGTTGATGAAATTGTTGGTTCTCAGCAAGTATCCGTTATAATTTGGAAATGTATTCATCAACTCTTTGTATCTCTTACCGGAAATGCTTATGAAAGGGACCCAAATTCCTTAAAAAAATAAGGGTAGCACTGACGCAAAAGAGGACACGTCATGGAACCAGTGATATATTCAACTAAAATGTATATATTATGAATGTAATTTCTCAACAATGCTAATAAATTGTTGATAAATAACAAATTTGTGTAAGAATAAGCATATGTACCAATGAAATAATACATATACAAAAAATTCAGGCATTATGATTATACATTCATATTAAAATAATGTGTGACATATGCATACGATGTCACCGATGTATCTAACGCGGAGACGCATGCGTCCAAGTGTCAGACGCGAGTGTGACGCGGACACGTGACTATTTTAGAAACATCCATGCTACATAGGATGAAAGCAATCAAAAAAGACGTGAGAGAATACGTGTCGATTCTTAACGCTATATATCAGCAAAGTAAAAGCGGTGCTTCACATGAAGATTTGGTAAGTTATATAATTGAATTAAGTTTTTTTTTCCAATTGGTGATGATAGTAATTAACTTATTGTTTTAACTCCAACGTGTCAAACTCGAGAAGGTCAGGAGCAATTTCAAAACCAAACATGGCAACCATTCAAGTATGATGCTTGTTATAAAATTTTGAAAGAAAATATTCGTGAGTTTGATTATCGACTCACTGCCGATCAAACCAGTGCTCTATTTTCCAAGAATATATACTTTACAACTATCCAAGATGGTACCGAAGAACTACCTGATGGAAAGATTCGTTGGAACTACAAGTATCTGGCGAGGCCCATAGGATCCAAAAGGGTTAAAAAAAAAAAGCAAGACGGAAGAAGGATCGCGAGCAAGGTATTTTCGGGGAAGAAAAAAGTGGTTGCGGGGAGTACTTCAAGCCAGATGGATGAATCAAGTCTCGATAAACAAAGTGCAAAAATATTCCAATATTTTATAGAATCACAATTAAGAAAGGAAGAAAGAAAAATACAGCAACAAGTCAAGTTCTTTGAGGTTTTGTCGCGTAACCAACAAATGTCGTCTCAATTGCAAGACGAACACGATAGTGCAATCGTGGATATGGATCTTAGTAACCTAGACCCAACGGAACGAAAATATAATTGATAAAAACAAAAGGATATTTTGAAAAGGTTGAATATAATCGGTATCGATGATCCGGAGGATGATGAAGTGATCCAACTCTAATTGTATTCCCCTGATGAAGTAATTTAGTTTAGTTTTTAATTTGCAATTTAGTTTTGAATTGTCCATGTTATTTTTTTAATGAACATCTAATGTAGTTTTTGTTTGAATTAATGAAAATTTTAACTTTATATTAATTACATTTGTCAGAAAAAACAACCAATGATTTTATTTTTTGAATTAATATCAACGAATACTTATGTAAACTGCACAAATTTTGAATATAGAGTCGTTACAGATTTTTCTTATTTATGTATACGGATATAAAGAATATCTCTTCTTTATCGACCAGACATAAAATTTATCAACTTTCTTTTCTTTTTGCCAACAATGACGCCAATATCATTAATGAGAGTGATGTTAATGTGAACATTGATGGTGATGTAAATGACGGGGTTAATATTGAAAGGGATGTTAATGTCACTAATGAAGATAACATGGAACCAAATACTGATTTTTTTTAATCCAAAAAATTAGAACACAATTGATCAAAAATTAATTGATATTCTTATGGAGAAAGGTCCTGTAAAAGTTAATGATTTTGAGTTTTATTTTTTTGGCTCCATTAAATGTTTTTGTGTCTCGTATTACACAAAAAAAACTAATTTTTTTTTGGAGAAACAAGATAGAAAATGGCTTATATATTCAACTTTTTTAGACAAGGTCTTTTGTTTTTGTTGCAAGTTGTTCAAGAAGCGTGAGAATACCATGAAATTAGCTAACAAAGGATTCAATGATTGGAAAAATCTTAGTAGAAGGCTTCAAGGGCTTAAAAATAGTCAAGAACACTGAGATTATATGTATGTGGCGTGAGTTAGAGTTACGGTTGAGAAATAATGCAACCCTTGATAAACACTTGCAAGAAAAAATCGACAAGGAAAAAAAACGTTGGATAAAAATATTGGAATGCATAATGGATTTCGGAAACAATGGTTTAGCATGTCGCAGTGATAATGAGAAGATTTATACTAAACACAATGGTAATTTCTTGAGTTTGATGGAGTTGATTGCAAAACATAACCCAATGCTAAATATGCATCTCCAACGTATTGTTAAGAAGGATAGCCATTATCATTATCTTAGACACAAGATCCAAAATGAGTTTATAATGAGGTTTGCTAAGGAAATTAAGACATCAATTGTTCAGAATGTTCACATATCCAAATACTTTTCTATTATACTTGATTGTACATCCGAAATATCTCGTGAAGAACAAATGTCTATTGTGGTAAGGTGCGTAGATGTTTCACAAATACCAACAACAGTAGATGAGTGTTTTCTTGGGTTTTTATAAGTAAATGACACAACTGGAGAAGGTTTTTTTTCAGAGCTTCAAGATGCATTAGAAAAATTAATATAAATATTGATGATATAAGAGGGCAAGGATATGAAAATGAAACAAATATGAAAGGAAAACGTAAGGGTGTTGAAAAAAAGTTGATCAACATGAACCCTATGGCTTTTTACATACCATGTGGGTGTCACAGTCTTAATCTCATTCTTTGCGATATGGCTAAATCTTGTGAGAATACGAGCTCTTTTTTTGGGATTGTACAAACTACTTTCAAATTATTTTCTTCGTATACAAAACGATGGTGGGTTTTTAAAGAAAAGATAGGAGGAAACTGTCTCACTCTTAAGCCATTATCGGATACAAGGTGGGAAAGTCGTGTGGAGAGCATCAAAGCAATTAGATGTCAAGCCTCGTAGATACTCAAAGCTCTATATCACCTGGAAAAATATTCTGACGATGATAGTGAAAAATGTGTTTACGAGGGTTTAATTAAATTTCACTTTAAGAATTTTGGGATTTTTCTTGGCATGGTTATCTCATATGATCTTTGTCGGTTGTTAATTCTGTTAGCAAGAGCATGCAAAAAAAAAGATATGCACATGGCTACTGCTATTACACACATCAACATGCTTATTCATCCTTTCAAGGTTATAGAGATACCGGGTTTGAGACTGCAATGAAGGAAGCAACAAATATTTCTACTGACATGGGCATTAGACATAAGTTTTATAAAAAAAGCGCTAGAAAGAAGAAGAAACATTTCAACGAGGGTCTTAGTAAGGATCCAATACCATTATCAGGTGAGGAATCTTTTAGAAGAAATTATTTCTTATACATAATACATCATGCTCTTAGTTCGTTTCAAGAGAGATTTGCACAATTTCGAGAATACGAGAGAATATATGGTTTCTTGTTTGATTTGGAAAAATCAAAATTTATGAGTGATGAATAATTGTTGGCATCATGTAACACACTTGAAGAATATTTGAGGTGCAATTTCCGATATCGACGGGAAAGACTTGTACACAAAATTAAAGATCATAAGGAGAATGATTTTTGAACAGAGATAAAGAAACCAATAGAAGTGTTACACTTTTTGCAAGAAGGATGTTATCCCAATGTCTGGGTTGCTTACAAAATCTTTTTTATGGTACCGGTTACAGTTGTATCTGCAAAAAGAAGTTTTTCCAAATTAAAATTAATTAAAACATACTTTCGATCTACAATGTTAAAAAGAGGTTAAATGGATTGACTATAATATCCATTGAAAGAAAAATAACTGAACTACTTGAAAATTCCCGAAGGGAAAAATTTACACTTAATTAGTGAATTTAATATATTTTTTCAGTTTATATTTTTATTTATTACGGTTTTTTTTGTATGTAGCATCATATAGGGAAATCTTGTAGGATATTAACTTTGGGGTATCAATATCTCACGGTCTTCCCTTTCAACAATGTATCTTAAGAGAAAAAGTTATAGAAAACTCATTTTTCTGGATTGCATACGATTACTGGTTTACAGTCAACGATGGAACTAGGGGTGGCTCACTGGTGTTGTATCCCCACGCTCCCAAACACTAAGTGGAAATATGGATCTAGGCAGGTAGTAATCTGCATAATGGAACTAGGGGTGGCTCACTGGTGTTGTATCCCCACGCTCCCAAACACTTAAGTGGAAATATGGATCTAGGCAGGTAGTAATCTGCATAAGAATATTTCTACATATACTCAACATATATATGCAGTTTCATATCGTTAGATAGGGAAGGCATCAGAGAATTGTACATGTAGGAAAGAAAAGGTAGTTTGTTGCTTCTTGCTCGCTTTAAGTACTTCACTGCACTATCATTGTCGCAATTGAGATGACTGTATGCATAATTTTTGGAATGATTTACGAGTCGACACTATCATTGTCGCAATTGAGATGACTGTATGCATAATTTTTGGAATGATTTACGAGTCGACTTATACGTTTCGCTATAAAATTTCACCAAACGATACGAATCGCAACTGTGAATCGATTCTATCGTGAATCGTAAGATTCACATTTTCACTTGTGCGATTCACACTGATATACAAGTAAGATGAGTATGAATCTATACTTTCCAAGTGATATTTATTAAAAATAAATTTTTGGAAAGGACAAGATTCAAACTCGAATCCCATGTTCATCTAACTAAGTGCCCAACTATTGTTCTGGACGTTAACTTGTGCTATGTATTCTTTGTTTTTCATATCTATAATATTGCTAATATATATTTAACCTTATTATGCTATACTCCAATATGCATACATGTATATTTAAACCTTGACTATATGATAGAGTTTCGAGCTTGATTTTTTGTGTCTCTTTTAGAGACGATTAAAATGTTCTCTCTCTACAGTACACGAAGTAATTTCCAATTTTCAAATTCTCTGAGCCCTAATATGTTGTAATTCCAAGGGCATGTTCATGTCTGCCATGAACTGACCAACAACATCCATTCCAACCAACGTGCACATCAAGAATTTTATGAAACTGAAGGGAGATTGTCAGTGTATTCAGTGTTAACAATACAACTACTACTGGACAAGACCTTTAATAGATATTCTACTTTTCTGTTATTTGTAATCTTGTCCGTATAACTAAGGAATGTCTTCATAGCTTTTGGATTTCAATTATGTAATAGATTTAAGTCACAATGGAGTTGACTGTTGTGTATTAAGAAGAATAGAATACAATGAGTTAACTTTACCAATTTATGAAGAACAAAGATTTGAGTTCAGTGAAGGGGTTTTTTAATTACTGTGATGGAATTCAATATGGTATCATCGCCTGAACACCTAAAGGTACTTCGATCCTACCTTCTGCTGATTTGGGTTTAATTTGTTTTTCTTTAAAACCCTAGTTTTCATATTGTTTTCAAAATTGGTTCTTCTTCTTTATGGCGAAATATACTCCTCTTCCACTACCTCATCAGATATCAGCTTAGTTCCTCTTAAATTAACAAGTAAAAACTATTTGATTTGGAAATCCTATTTTCTGCATAATCTTCGTCGTTATCACGTTTTAGAATTGGTAGATGGAACTTTTGAATGTCCAATAAAATTTCTTTTGGATGCTGCTGTTCATCCTACTACTTCTATAAACCCTTCATATACTTATTGGATAGATCGAGATCGCACACTTATGATTTGGATTAATTACACCTTGTATGAAGACCTCTTTTCTGATTATTTTCCCAAGGCACACAGAGAATGAAAAGGTTTTTCATACCAAGCTCGAGGAGCTTGTTTGAGACCATATATAAACTTGTGCAACTTGCAAAAGAAATCAGGACATTTGGGATCTGCAAAACCGGGAGGTTGGACCATAAAAACATCCGCTTTGAGATCACCATGCAAAAATGCATTTGATATATCAATTTGTTGTATTTCCCAAGAAAAGTACACAGCAAGGGAAAAAGAACTCGAATAGTATCCGGTTTTGCATCGGGACTGAAAGTGTCAGAAAAATCAATACCAGGTTGTTGGTGATACCCTTTCGCCACTAGTCTGGCCTTATATCGTTCAACTGACCCATCAACTTTTGTTTAATTTTAAAAACCCACTTACACCCAACTATATTTTGTGATGGAGAAGAAGGAACAAGGGACCACGTTCCAGCATCTCGCAAAGTTGTGTATTCAGTTACCAGTGCTACCGGCCACTTAGGAATCATACAAGCTTGGGAATAACAAGTCGGGACAAAGTAGAAGACTATAATTGAGAGGTAAGGGCAACAGGCAAAGGATGTTTGGTAGCAGTGAAAGACTTAGGTTTAAAAATGCCACTTCTAGACCTAGTTTGCATATTATGGGTAGGCATAACTAGATCATCAGATGATGGTGGCGGCGGTGGTGTTGGTGATTGTGGCGGCGATGGTGGTGGTGGCGATGGTGTAGATAGAGGTTCTGATAGAGGAAAGTTAGGCAAATAAACTTGGATTGGTGAAATATATGTTGGAACTGATTTAGTAGGTGAAGAAGAGGAAGTAAGAAAGGGAAAAATATTTTCATTAAAGGTGACGTGCCTTGAAATATATGTATGGTTGGACTTTAAATCAAGACATCTATAGCCTAGATGAGAATTATTGTGACCAAGAAAGACGCAAGGAATACTCCGAGGAGAAAATTTGTTTCTGCCATAAGATTTTAACCAGGGAAAACACAAACACCCATAGGTTTTTAAAAATAATATTAATCAGGAGGAGTATGGAAAAACTTTTGAAAAGGGGAAACAAAATTTAAAGAAGGTGAGGGGAGTCTATTAATTAAACAGACATAAGTATAAAACACCTCAATCCAATATTGATCAGGAACACCAGATTGAGAAAACAATGTTCTACTGGTGTCTAAGATGTGTCTATGCTTCCTTTCGACCACACCATTTTTTTCAGGTGTATGTGGACACGAAAAAAATATTTAATATCATGGCTACAAAGAAAAGTTTCGAAAATATCACTAATAAACTCACCACCAGCATCAGAACGTACAATTTTAAATGTGAGATCTAATAAATTTTTAACTTCAAATTCAAAATAGACAAAAACATGTGGTAGAAATCAGATTTCTTAAAGAGAAGAAAAATCCAATAGTGTCTACTAAAATCATCAACAATCGTGACAAAGTATCGAAACCCACTAATAGAAGTAACGGGAGCAGGACCCCATAAATCGACATGCAAAATATGTAAGGGTATGAAAGATTTGATAGATGTTGAGATAAATGGTAGTTTCGTACTTTAACCAACATGATAATCATTACTATGGCTGTCAACGGATGCTAACGAAACGGATATTAGCTCAGCCGGTTCCGATATCCGATAAGTTCCGACGGAATCTTAAACTTCATATCCGATTTTGTTTCGTTAAGTTTAGCGGATATCAGATATTATCCGATAAATATCCAATAGCTGATAGAAATCTTATAAACCTATTTTTTCACTTCAAAATTTTCAGTTCATTTAAGCATTTTCAGTTCACAATTCAGTTCAAACACATACAAAACACACACAAATGATCACAGTTTATAAATTACATGTTCTATTTTTCTTGCAGCAAAAGAAAACACAAAGAAACTGAAATTTGTTCTGCTGGATGATGTGGGGCTGAGATACATCTGTGCTACATCAGAGCGGTTTTTTGCTGTTGGTCGTGTTCTAGGAACTATGGTCGCATCACTTACTGAACAACCTTCTACACGGTTGCTCAGACATATCATTCACTGCTACCTTAGGCTTTCAGATAACCCAAGGTCGGTTTGTGGATGAATACCATGGCGCAATTCTCGTACAATAGACCATCCATATTTTTTTGTACAAAAATTTCAGGCAACAGTTAATGAATGTGATTTTGATCTCTTCTACTTCCAAATGCAGAGCTTGTGAGGCACTGATAAACAGTATGCAAGAAACATACAAATATGAGAATTCCATACAAAAGAAGTTTCAATACAAAGTGGTGGCAGTTTTTATACCAACAGGTGGTAAGACATGACAGAATTATCGAAGTATAAATATTTTACAGAAATTGTGATGACAGTGCTGGATAAGGACCAAAACGTTTTAGTGGATAATGAAAACGGACCTACTTACATCATTTATTTACCAGAAGCACAATTTAGTGATGATGCTTTCATACCAAATCCAATGTCAAGTTAGGGATGATGCTTACAAGTTAGTGATGATGGGCAATTTCCACTAAACTGAGCATGTGAGAAGTCAAACCCAGGATTCTGCGAAAATTTAAAAGAGAAAAGAAAAACAAAAGAACTGGTCAGTGGAAGAACAAAGATTATTAAAAACATAAAACTACAAATTGATTGCATAGCACTTCCTAATGAATTGGTGAAAGAAAATGAATTCCGGCTTAAGATGGTCATTGAGTATAGGCTCCAGGTGCAGGATATATGCAAGTTTGGCTTGCAGAGGTCTAACATGGTAGTTTTTCCAGATCACAGTGATAAGGTGCTCACCCATGATCCAATCCCCAGTCATACTCTTAACGTCAGATATTTATTGATCATAGATGAGTCATTTGTATACATATTATGTTATAACATTGTTCACCAAATATGCTTCTACTGACTAATGGTACCCTGCGTACATCTAATCAACTCTTTATATGATGCCTATAGTATAACAAAGCAAACTGTATGTAAGGGAAAGTCCTATAAGGCTATAAGGACTTCAGAAACCAACTCTTTTGCCTATAGTATAACAAAAATGAGAGGAGGAAACACCAACTCTTTATCTGATGCCTATAGTATAAAAAAGCAAACTGAATTGTTGTCTTGTCTATGTTGGTAACAATCAATACAGCCTTAAATCAGGTTGTTCTTGAAACAGAAATTAAGCTACATCCCAAACCCTTACAGGCTTGTCTTGAACCAAATCTAAGCTATCTTCCAAACTCCTGAAGGCATATTTGGGCAGAAATTTATAACTAATACAACTCGTTCACATACAAATGATTCTAACACGATACTAATTTGAGAAACTAGTCTTCCATTTAACAGTTATTATGTGCAATTTCAGCATGAAACATTTGGAACCAGAGAGAACCAAGTTCTATGACCAATTAGTAATTCCTTTCAATTGAACATATGTTGGGTTCAACCCAATTCATCAAATCATAATACTAAAACAAATGAAAAACTAAGAACCCTAATTACAAAAAAATAAATAAAAATATTTTTGATTAACCCTAATTTCCAAAAAAAAAAAACCAAAATATTTTTGATTTCATAAAACCCTAGTTTCAATTTTGTATCATTCTAACACATACCATCATAATCAAAGATTCAAAGAAGAATAAAGAGAGAATACATACAGTTACATACCTATTATACAATTTTTGATTTGATGGTAAGGTTTCTTTTTCTGCTTCTGTACTTCTGTTGTGGGTTGTGGACTTGTGGTGTGGCGATAGAGGAAGAAGAAGGTGGTGGTGATGAAGTGGTGCCGTTGAGAGAGATGGTCGTGAAGAAATTTGTTCACTAAAGTGAAGAAGAGGGGGAGCTAGAAAACTAAGAGAAGTGAACGAAGAAGAGGGGTAGAAGTTAGAACCGTACAATTGTAGTCTGTAGAAGTCTTTACTAGTCTTTTACTTTAGTGGGTTATTGGTATCGGATAATATCCGACGGATACTGGCTTAGCCGGTTCCTTTACGATAACACTAAATATCCAATAGAAATATCCTCTTCCGACATTCGATATCCGTTATATCGGATAATATCCTATAGGATCCCGGATTTTCGAAAACGACTATCGGATTTCAGATTGGGATTGACAACACTAATCATTACAGAATGTATCAACAGATATAACAGGAGGATTATGAATGGAGGAAGTGACAAAAAATTTGTTCATTGTAGCAGAGGAGGGATGACCGAACCTTTTATGCAAGATGGAGGCAGGAACCCTGGGTGAAATAAATCCCTTGGAGATGAAGTAGAGAAAGAAGACAAACGAATAAGATAAATGTCATCCTTACTGGGTTTTCATAAAAGAATCTGCCCCGAATTTTTGCCACAATTTAAGAGGAAGTAAAAATTAGTGAACATGAATTTTCGGAAACAAATTTATGGACACTAAGAAGATTTTGAGAAATAGAGGGAACATGAAGAATATTCTGAAGGGTAAACTTATTATTTGCAGTAAACACAGTAGATGATCCGATGTTAGATATATGCAAACCTGCACCATTACCCCCTGATTTTTTTTAAAAAAAAAACCCTATGGGTGTTTATGTTTTCCCTGGTTAATAACCTATGGCAGAAATAAATTTTCTCCTCAGAGTATCCCTTGTGTATTTCTTGGTTACTACAGTTCTCATCTAGGCTATAGATGTCTTGATTTAAAGTCCAACCATATATATATATATATTTCAAGGCACGTAACCTTCAATGAAAATGCTTTTCCTTTCTTACTTACTCTTGTTCACCTACTTAATCAGTTCCAATATATATTTCACCAATTCAAGTTTCTTTGCCTGATTTTCCTCTATCAACACCTCCCTCTACATCACCGCCGCCACCACCACCACCACCATCGCCACCACAATCACCAATACCACCGCCACCACAATCACCAATACCACCGCCACCACCATCATTTGATGATCTAGTTATGCCTACCCATAATATGCAAACTAGGTCTAAAAGTGGCATTTTTAAACCTAAGTCTTTTGCTGATACCAAACAACCTTTGCCTGCTGCCTTTACCTCTTAATTATTGTCTTCTATTTTGTCCCGGCTGTTTACTCCAAGCTTGTAAGATTTCTAAGTGGTTGGTAGCACTGATAACTGAATACACAACTTTACGAGATGCTGGAACGTGGTCCCTTGTTCCCCATCACAAAATGTAGTTGGGTGTAAGTGGGTTTTTAAAATTAAACAAAAGTCTGATGGGTCAGTTGAACGATGTAAGGCCATACTAGTGGCGAAAGGGTATCACCAACAACCCAGTATTGATTTTTCTGACACTTTCAACCCCGTTGCAAAACCAGTTACTATTCGAGTTCTTTTTTCCCTTGATGTGCACTTTTCTTGGGACATACAACAACTTGATGTGTCAAATGCCTTTTTGCATGGTGATCTCAAAGAGAATGTTTTTTATGGTCTAACCTTCCGGTTTTGTAGATCTCGAATGTCCTGATTTCGTTTGTAAGTTGTACAAGTTTATATATGGTCTCAAGCAATCTCCTTAAGCTTGGTATGATTTTTTTTTTTCATTCTCTGTGTGACTTTGGTTTTCATGTTTCCCCTTCAGATTCTTCTTTGTTTATTCACAAATATTCTACCTCTATTACTTACATTTTAGTATATTTGGATGATATTATCATTACCGATAACTCTCCTTATTTTTACTCGTCTATCATCTCTCATCTTAGCTCTTTCTTTGCAATGAAAGACCTTGGTCCCCTTCATTACTTTTTGGGTCTTGAAGTTTATAGAAATACATCTGACATATTTCTTTTACAGACCAAGTATGCTCTCGATCTTCTTGTCAGGTCTAAAATAGATGGTGCTAAGCCATACTCTTCTCCTTTCTTTAGCTCAGAAAAACTTGATCCCTTTTCCGGTTGTCTTTATCTGATCCTACCGAGTTTCAATCGATTGTGAGTGCTCTTCTATATCTTACATGGACTAGACCTGATATATCATTTGCGGTAAATCAAGTCTGACAATATATGCACTCGCCTAGAGACTCGCATTTCTCTGTTGTGAAACGTGTCTTACGATACATAAAAGGAACGATTGATTATGGAATTAGTATTACTAAAGGATCTTTGTCTATTACTGCTTTCACCGATGCCGATTGGACTGGAGATGTCACTGATAGACGGTCTTATAGTGGTTATATTGTCTTTCTTGGCGGTAATCCTATTTCATGGAGTGCTAAAAAGCAACCAACAACTGCTCGATCATCTACGGAATCCGAATATAGATCTTTAACATGCACTGTTGCAGAGGTGTCTTGGTTTTGTTCATTAATGAAGGATTTACGTATATTTTTACATCACGACATGCACGAATTTGGTGTGATAATATATAAGAGATTAGTTTGGCTTCTAATCAAATTTTCCATGCACGAACTAAACATGTGGAAGTTGATTATCATTATATCCTTGAGCTAGTTAACTTAAAGCTTATTGTTGTTAGGTTTGTGTGCTCTAGGGATCAAACTGTGGATATTTTTACCAAAGGCCTCTCTTTAATGTTTTTTTCTTTTCTCAGGAACAAGCTTTCAGTCCGTGTTCCTCCCTTCAGCTTAAGGGGGTCTGTTAACAGTACAAGTACTGCTGGACAAGACATTTAGTAAATAGTCTACTTTTCTATTATTTGTATTCTTGTTCGTATAACTAAGGCATGTCTTTACGACCTTTGGATTTCAATTATGTAATATATTTAAGTCACAATAGAGTTGATTGTTGTGTATTAAGAAAAATAGAATACAATGAGTTAACTTTACAAATTTATGAAAAATAATTTAGGTTTAATGAAGGGGTTTTTAAATTACTGTGATACAATTCAATATTCAGCTTCAGGGGAGACTAGAGTGATGTGATGGGTCTATCCCATCCACGCTCCCCAAACTATAACAGTCTCCTAACGGGGAGATCGTGATTGGGGTACATCTAGCTCGTGCCAATAGAGTAGGGATGTCAATGGATACCCAGTTACCTGAAACTGAACCGGATCCGGGTGAATCAGGTCCTCATATTAGACCTATTAGTAGCTTTAATACCCGACGGGTAGAGCCGATTGGACCCGAAATCTTAACGGGTCCTAACGGGTATTATCCGGTGGGTACCCGTGGGTATCGGGTACCCGGATATTTGTCATTTATTTGCTAATTTTAGCTAAACTTCAACGACTTCATCTAGTTTTACTTGGATCTTTTTTCATTTTTCATTTTTCATTTTTTTTTAGATTTAATCTTTAATTAAAATATTTACATACATGTAACAATAACTTTATACGAAAAATCATTCGTTTCAAACCAATATAAAGAATTTTAAAAAAATTATTGTTGATTTTAGAAAATCCGTTAAATAACTGGACCCTGCGAGTATTTAGATTTTTAATCAGGTCCGGTTCTGGATCTACTAAATTAAAAACCGGACCCAACTTTTTTAATAGGATCCGGTTCCGGATCCATTGATACCCGAAAGAAATCGGACCAGTTACACCCTACAAAAGAGATTGTCAATAGGTCTTATGCTTTACAAAGCATTTTAGTTAGTCGGATTACGATTTTTACTCTCCTCAGATTTTATTTTTATCTCCCTGTACAAAATCTAAATGAATTCAATAAATCAATAAAGGTTGAGAACAGGTTAAAGATAATTCAAACATGTTCATTTCAACAAATAACTTTATTAGAATGAATAAACTTAAAGTTGACAAAGGAATTACAAGTAAGAATAATGGATGGAAATTTGCCTAAGAATGAATGAATGAAATGGGAATTGCCTAGTGAAGAATTATTAAGCAGGAATAAAAATTGTATTCCGAAACAACAACTGGAAATTGGAATTTCATTCCTACACAAAAATGGAGCTCAAATTCTACCAAAAATTCTTTTTGTCTTCTTTTAGTATTCTGGTTTAGTAATTTCAGCTGAATTACCCGAAGGAGGAAAAATCATAGGACTAGGATATCTGTAAAAAGATCTAGAAGAAGATGAATAGAGAAAATCTAATGAATTTGGTGTGAAAATTGGAATATCTGTTATATAAGGATTATTATTATTATTATTGATCGGATCCAATGACCCGGAAGAACTAACCTGATGAATATTTGATCCATATCCACCGCCACCGCCACAATTCTCATCGGTGGTAACAACAGACGATGAACCCGTATCATCTCCTCCTCTCAGATTATTACTACTACCATTATTATTAAACATATTAATTCCATTCGATGACACAGATTGTTTCGGGTCGACCGGACCACCACCGCCGGATTGATTTTGTTGTTGTTGTTGATCCGAATGAGGTAATCCTGTTAGTTTCTGAACAAGCGCCATGAAATCACGAGCTTGTGTGTGTATTACTTTCGGCGAATGAGTGTAGATAATAACAGGATGTCTCTGTTGTTGTTGTTGATGATTCTTCGAAAAACCCATATTATTAATGACACCATTAACTGAAGATGTAGCTGATGATGTTAACGAAGAAGATGACGATTTATGGATTTGATGTGATTCTTTGTTAATCTTCAACGGCAATGGAGTATTTGCTGTTTTACGTAAACAATTGACGTCGTTAATTCCTAACCTCTGTTGTTGTTGTCGTCGTCGATGAAGATCGTTATCGTCGTGGTTGTGATGATGACGGAATTGTGATGGACTCATGATGATAATATCCTGCAAATTGTTAATCAAAGGAAATGATTAGATTTAGTACGAGGTTTCATAAGCGGCTGTTAATTAATCCTGCATCACGGTAATTAATTTTTTTTTTTGTTTAATTATGATTTTTTTTAAAGGAGATTTACTATACGATTGATTAAACAGGGTTTTGGGGTTCTGTTAATTTTACCTCGTTCGTCTTGATTGTGCTTCTTTTTTGATGAACGGATTGGAACAAGGAGATTTGATTGGGGTACATATGGATTATTATAAGAACATATGAATTATGAAGAGTTTAATTAAAAAAATTGTTAGAAAAAAGAGGAACTGATTTGTGATAGATTACCAATAAACACCCTCTTAACGTTTTGTTACACACGTCACATGATACACTTAGCAGTTTATACGGTATGTACGACTCTGCAGTACGTATTAAAAAATGGGGATATAAAACAGATTGTATTCCCTCCTTCTCATATATGAATGCGGAATTTTTAATTATTTATCTCGACTGAAATTCATTTTAGAAAAAGATATATTGATAATATAACAGTGGATAAAACAAAAATAATAAACTTTTTTTAAAATCAAGAAAAAATTTTTAATTAAATTTTTTTTTACCTGTTCCGCATAAGTGGGACCTAAAGAGTGTTCTATTCGGAGTGTTTGGATTTATAATACTTAATATTTCTTTCCATGAATGTATAAATCATTAAACCTTACTGATAATTGAGTATCTTGCTAATTTCCTTATTTAATCACTGATTGATTTGCGTTGGTGATTGATGATATGTTCACGTGAACATATTTATGAAGATTATTGCATGTAGATCCAAAAAATAATAAATTCAAAAAAGGCAAAAAAAAAGGCATAGTTCTGTTGAGCATTACTAACACTCATTTACCATGGTTTGAAATACATCTGCATAGAAACTACACCGATCCCAACTGAATTATTTGTTGGAAAAATATGCGTCTGGGTTTCTTGGAAATCATAATAATGCAATGATAAAAATATTAATAAATTAAAAAATAAGATATTTGTCGTATTTAGTTAATCGAGATGAGGTATTCTTTTTTTTGTTAAAAATAATTCATCCCTATATACGATGCTCATAGTTTTACGGATGCCGTCTTCCAAGATACAATGATCACGCCTTGTAATAAGTAGCACTACAATAATAATATTTGACCGACGAATGTTGATAATTACTTGTGATCTTAAACATAATTGAACTCTAGATATTTTTGTTTTTTTAAAACTATTGTAAAAACTTTCTTTTTAACTTATTTTTAAACAAAGTTAAGACATGAGTATACATAGAATCAATGGTGTCTCTTCACCCCATAGGTAACTCACCATGTCTAATATTGACTCTTCATAACACCTATTCATGACTAGGTATCTTATATGGATGAAAAGTCATATCTCTTGGATTTAAAATTTTAAAAAATAATTTTTACTCGTACATAATTTTGATCAAAAATCCCAACACTATCTGCTTAAAAACCGAAGGCGAGCAATACACACTAATTAGTGTCCATCTCATGGTAAACAAGCAGAACATAAAAGGCTATGAAATTTTAGACTAAAAACATAACTTAGTTTTATTGATTCGTGGATAAGATTACATCATCATTCAAGAAATAGTTAGTTTATCCTATCCCTGCTGTTATACCATCAATACTAATTACTATGTCCTCTCGTATCAGAAGGACCTCAATCGCAAATGAGCAAATCATATGCCGCAGTCATCGTGTTTACATCCTCCAGGAAGGCAATTGTTAAAACAATCGGTTCTGCAGTTGTAGTCCGACTTCTTACCTTTAGCCATGCATTCGCGGTAACACCTATTTTGACAGTGTTGAAATCCAGTTGTTGTTGCTGATGGTTTTGGTACTGGGCAGTCATCGTGTTTACATCCGCCAGGAAGGCAATTGTTAAAACAGTCGGCTTTACAATTGTAATCCGACTTAACACCTTTAGCCATGCATTCGCGGTAACACCTATTTTGACAGTGTTCAAATCCAGCAATAGTTGGTCTTGGTACTGCTATTAATACTAACAACATTACCATCAAAACCGTTGCAATCCCATTTGCTTTGCTCTCCATTTTTTTTTTCTGAAAATGTTTTTGATCACTACTATAATAAAACTAGAATTAGAATACTTGGTTTATACTTCAGAATTGAAGTGTAATTGGGTATTTATAGGCCAGTTACCAATTCTCAATATGGAAAGAATATAATTGACAACCAATGAAAATGTTGATTGTCCTGTGATCTATCACTACAATGTAACGTAATATAATCATTGATTGACTAATTTAATTTTATGATATAACTAGAGAATATATCTTCTTGAATTGTTGATCTTCTTACCTTATTAGTCTTAATTGAGTTTCAAGAAAGTATGTGATTTCGGTCTTGATTGCTTGTGTTGTGCCTTGAATTGGGAATTGTAATTCTTGAATGATTTGACAAATAAATGACATTCAATATAGTATCCCTTCGGAAAGAACCCTATTATATTGGGGTTTTGAGATCTCTAATGGATTCAAATATCTAAAATATAGATATGGAGTACCTACTTTATATAAAAAGTTAAAAATATCTTTTTATTATAATCTATTTTTTTTTCTTCCTTATTTCTTTTCCATCGTTTCTTTCTTTTTTTAGACGAATAATTATTGATTCTCAATTAAATTAAGTGAATTTAGACAAATCATCGTCAAATGACACTAGTAGAAAATAACCTTTTTGAGACTAATTAGAATTTTGTATAAGGATTGTCTTATGTGGTATTTATGATAGGGATGATTATAATTATACTTCTAATAAAAATTTGACAAGAAACCATAGTTTCTTTGGATCAAAAAATTTACAAATTTATCCCTTCTAAAAGATTTAAAATAATGTTGATCAAGTTCGATCTAGTGGCTTGTGTCTCACAACTAAAGAAGCTAAATAAAAGAAAAACCTATAGCTCTACTATCTTCCTTTTTTCCTCCTCTTTGGGTACCGTCTCAAAAACTTCACTCTTTAGTTTCTTTTTCTCCTCTTTTTATATGTTCGATTTCTCCTTAAATCTTTCCATCTCTCTCACCAAAACCACCTTCTGTAATTACAGAAGTTGTTGCTAAAGAAGATGGTATTTTCAATCTTGATTGTGTATAAAATTTTCCCCATTGTTAGGGGTTTTAGGAGAAAAAAAATCATGTGTTGTCAATTTTACTTTCAGTTTCAAAACGATAATTATTTATGTCTTTGAGAAGCTGGAACTCAGGATTCACTAAAATCACTTGTGATTGATTTCTGCAATAATTCTTTAACATTGATAGCTCTTTTATTGACTCTATTTCTTTGCCAGAAGTAAATTTTTAAAACATTAATTGTAAGTCATGAGCATGAAGCATCAAAAGCTCTTAAGTCCCAGCATACACCATCAAACAAAATCACAACTAATTAAGAAAAATAATAATTCAATTAAAAATTAATACAAATGTCATTAAGAATCAAAAATAGTTACCATTCATTCATGAAATATGGCTTCCTCCATTGTCCCAGTGGTAGGGTTTAGCTCATCATTCTCAAAAAACTCTCAAAAGATTGGTACATGGCTCAAAAGTGCTTGAGAAGAAGAAAAGAAGCTAAAAATAATAAAACAGGGAATCTGCAACGCTGTATATGCGTTATAGATTAACTGTTATAACTCAGGTTCAAGATAAACGTTGCAAAGTGGATGAAGAAACCGCGACAGAGTGGTTAAAGAAATCGTCGCCTTATATTCTGTTCTTCGTGTTCTTCAACAGCAGCAGGGAATTTTTTCCTGGAGTGATTTCTCTTCGTTCTGTTGGCCTCCTAAGCTCGACCCAACCTCCCTCAATCCTTTGTATCCCTTTAATATACTCAAACAACCCATTTTCTACCTAACAGATCCCAAATCTCGAAGATATTTCTTATATTCTCTCCGAAACTAACTAAAACTCGTACCAATCCAAAACATGGACTACATCCCTTTTCTGTTTAATACAAGAATATCTCGGCCATTTTTTATGGCAGCAAACACTTCCGAAAACGTGTTTGAAACCTGTGTTGATTGTTTCTTCACTTTGAGATAATAAAAATATTTTAATCCCGCAAAACTCGATTCCAAATCATTCAGACAATTCTCTCACGCGAAGAGAAATATTCCCGCATTTTTATCATTTAAATTCAAAAGAGGAGAGGTGCCCCTATCCAGGAGTGGGGTGCCTTTATCAACCAACATGAGTGCCTTTAGTAATTTCCTACGGGTGGCTTTATCAACTTTTTCGAGCCAATTTTCACACAAATATTTACTTTCCAAAAATCTACAACGACATAAAATCACACAATAAAATCGAGCACTAATAATACAAAGAATTAGGAACAAATTAGACACAAAAATGTGTCTATCAAATACCCCCAAACTTATTATATGCTAGTCCTCGAGCAAATCTAATCTAAAAATAAATAACAATCTTAACTCACTTTCGCAGGCATCGCGATTGCACTTAGCGTGTGTGCAACAAGCCTTTAAACCCATAGGTGTCCCTATCATACGAGTTTTAGTCTCGTGAGGGTTTACAAGAGGTATACCCACAAAACCTTCTACTCCAAACCTTAGCTACATGTGAACGATTGAGGGCAAACACTAAACAAGCTATTTAGTTGACATATTAAATTCTTCGGCTATGGGAGTCATTACCCTATATGAGTCAAATTGTTGTACACGAGTTTGCACTCAGCATAATAAAATTCATATATAAAAAAACAAAGCTCGAGAATAAAATCACCGAGATTCTGTTGGTTGGTGATAGTCTCCCATATTTGTACAACTTCTATTAATAAGGCTTGGGTATTTTATCGCATTTAAACTCTTTAAAAATTCTCCAAATCATGACAACTAATCATCGTTATTAAGAATAAAATCTCCCGCCAATTTTTTCATTTCAAATTTGAGGAGGAAGTGCCTTTATCCAAGGCATGGGTGCCTTTATTAGTCTTCATGGGGATGTCTTTAACACTTTTTTACCGACTTTTCCACGATATAAACACAACAATTAACTAAATTATTGCAAAATAAAATACTAACAATATATAATTTTGGGACTAATACAGATGCAAATATGTGTCTATTAACACTCGTCCTCTATATCGCATGAAACCGCCTTCTGGCGTCTCAACAGTCTAGTCGACTTGTTATGATCCTACAAAATCAAGATTAACACAATCATTGGCTGGCTAACTAACACAAAAAAATCATTACTAAGACAACATATAATTAAGATTCAATACCTTTTTCGAGTAGATTTTGGCAGCCCATGAGTGTTTGTAGCTGAAAAACACTTCGCCTCCATTTGTTGGCGTACCATGAGGTAGGTTAGTAGTAGTTAAACACAACATTTTTATCATGCTTATGTGCATATCTAGCACAAGGTTTCTTAGCCGTGTTCTTCTCTTTAACAACAACAAGAAAAATATTTGGATGTGGTTCTTCCTCTTCCTCTTGTTCTTCTCAAATTCTTGCTCTATCTCTTGGTTCACTTCACGGATTACAACTCCCGGTAACGATCCCAACCTCTTTGTAGCTTTAGTTTCACGTTTACTTGCCCCTAGGTGTTTACCGTGGTGAGGGGTCAGAGTCAATGTAGTCAATATCATTCGTACCGGCCGATAATATCGGAATTTATCTTCAATCAATCTTTAACCTAGAACATATGTAAAATATTGGCGATACATGAATATTCCGATTATATCACCCGTATCGGTCGTATCGGATCGGTATATCGACCACCGTATTGGTTGATAATATTGGTAAGAATACAAATATATTTATTAACATTTTTTTTTTATATTTTTGTTTCAATTTTTATTCCCATACAAATTCTATGTTTGGGAATGTCAGGTTATCAAGTAAAACTAGTTTAATTGAGCTTCTACATTATAAATTCCTTCTATTAAAACTTTGGTAACATAATGCATATCTACCTATAAATTATAAAATTAAAAATTTAATCATTTATCGTCGATAAAATCCAATATAATCATTTATCTAGGTGTATCGCATCTCGCTGATACGATACTGATACACGATATTAACTATTTCTTTGGTTGGAGTTCTAAGATCTTCCACCACCTTCTGTTTATCTTTACTTTTGTTGTTTCCCTCGAAAAAAAAAACAAAGACTACTTAACTAAATTCGAATAACAAAGCATAACGTTCGGTTAAGAAACAAAAACTTCCGCTAAGATAATCACACTATTGATTTAACCGAACAAAAAGTTCGGCTAGCATCCATCCCAGTATTCCTAGCACAGTGTAATGTTCGGTTCAACTTATTTTTCTTGGCCTAACCGAAGTTTTTCCTAAATAATTCGGTCAACAAAAAATAGTTTGACAAGAATATATCATTTCCCTCTAAAACAGATGTGATGTTCGGTTGAAATGTTAATTTTGGAGGATAACCGAACTTTAAGTTTACATTTTGGACTAAAAAGTTGGGTTGAAAAATCAAAATATCGATATAGCTGAACTCCGAAGTTCGGGTAGCCCAAAAATTATTTCTCAACCGAACCATTCTTCGTGATCTTCAGAAGTAGAAAGTTCGGTTGAAACGAGAAGGATAAAATACTATGTTCCTAGCCGAACTTTGATCTGCTACTACATTTTGAACCCTATTTTTCATGATTTGAAGCCGAATAAACAATCATAGACGCATAAAAACGAAGGGGTCCGTCGGGAATTTATATGTTGGCTTGATCAAGAATTGGTTTTCTCGTTTGGGGATCGATTTCAGGTTCATCAACCGGCTTTTCAACTTCTTGTTGATTTGGTTGATTGACTGCTTGATTTACAAGCGCCACAATCCTAAGATTAGGTCGTACATCTCCACTACATTGTTTAACACGAGTCATTTGTAAACGACAAGATTAATCGACAATAAAATTTGTTTATAAATCTACGATTAATGGTTTATGGAAGATGAAGAGGAAAAAAAGAAAAGAAGAGTTTTGAAAGAAAAAAAATCGGTTAGAAATTATGATTTGGTTTTAGGATTTAAGTTTATATTTATTTTTATTTGGATAATTATATTAGATTAGGATAAATTAATAAAGAATAATTTAGTCATATCATCATATTAGGACACCCCTTAATTATATAGGACGGATGATCTAAGCATGAAAGAGTCCCAAAAAATCGTTCCATTGGAGTGAATTTCTTATCATATGCCAGTCCGGCCTAGCCCATTAAATAGTTGGGCAAAGATGGGAGTAGAGTCGATTTCCATAAATTTTCAAATTTGGAATCTATTTTATTTTAAAGCTGCATGTCTGTCGGTCGACCAGATTTTCACCTATAATTGTGCATCAAATTGCATAAAGCCGGTTTTTAAGTTTCAAAACCATCACTAAACTGTATTGCAGTCTGTTCGGTTTAAAACCGGTACGACTCAATCCTGTCGACTTGATTTTGTCTAGGCAGCAGATGATTCAAACTCCATCTGTTTTAATGTATGAGTTTGTGAAACTTTGATGTTTTTGGGGGTTGAAATTATGTAGTCTAGTTTTATCTATGTTCTGAATTACACAAAATTCTTTGTTTCAGAATAATCTAAGTGGCCGTACAATTACAGTTGTTTAACCCTGGTATGAGATGCCACCGAAGAAACACAAACACTTGGTTCATTCATTTGTCACAGCAGGGCATATCCATTCCAAAATCGCTCACAATCTCTCCGGTGTAAACAGAGTGTAAGAGTTTAATTTATCGTTACAAATACATAAGAAACTAATTATCCACGTCATCCCAAACAAATTCCACGTGGCAACAGGTAATCCTTTCCTCCAGATAAGATTCTTGTTATATACCATCCACTCAAATACAAGATATTCAATCAAATCTCCACCATGAATCACAGATCTCAAAATTATCTCAACCCTTCATTCTAACCAAAATCCCTTTTCTGCTATACCCATTCCAAAATCACCAAGCAAAACCTAAATCACAAAACATTTCCTTCTTTCTCCCCCCCAAAAAAGAAATGGCAGCTCTGCAACAATCCCCAGTTGCATTCCAATCCAAATTCCCCACTTCCTCATCATCAAACAGAGTTTTTGCCAAAACTCAAGTCTGCAGCAAACTCTCGTCCACAGGTCTCAAACTCCCAAAACTGACTGTAAAACTCTCAAAGAAGAACAAACTCAGCAACAACTATGGTGGAGCAACAATGTTAGATACAGCAGCAAGTAGATATGCAACAGCCTTAGCACAATCTGCAAGCTCAAATGGAACATTAGAAGCCACGCAACAAGACATTGAGAAGATTGAGAAAATATTCTCATCAAGTGATGTTTATGATTTCTTTGTGAATCCAACAGTTCCTGTTGAGAAGAAATATCAAGTGATTGATGAGATTGCAAAATCATCAAATCTGAAACCAACTACTATAAATTTCTTGAATATATTAGTTGATGTGAGGAGAATTGATCTGATTAGAGATGTTGTCAAGGAATTTGAGTTGGTTTTTAATGCAATGACTGATACTGAATTAGCTGTTGTTACATCTGTTGTGAAGCTGGAAGCTAATCATTTAGCACAGATTGCTAAAGGAGTACAGAGATTGACAAATTCTAAGAATGTGAGGATTAAAACTGTGATTGATCCTTCTCTTGTTGCTGGTTTCACAATCAGGTATGGGAATTCTGGTTCTAAATTGATTGATATGAGTGTTAAGAAACAACTTCAAGAAATTGCTACTCAACTTGATTTTGGTGATTTCAATTTAGCTGCTGTTTAATTTTTTTTCTGTTGATCCTATGTTTAATTGAATCGAAATTAAGGATTTTTTCTTATATATTCAGTATATTTGTTATTATCTAAATTAGGATTTTAATTTTTGTTTTACTAAAGAGGGTATGTATGAATCTTTTGAAGTTAATTTATGTTTAATTGGTGTAATAAACCATGGAATTATCGATTAATTCGATTTTTATATATAAATGTAACACAGATTTAGAGAAAACAAAAGTTTAAACTAAATTTGTACTTTGCAATGGACACAATGTGTCAGTAGTTGTTATGCATTCCATAAATCAAAACCCGAGTGAAATATGTGCCTAATTTGTATATGTATGAATCAATTAAGATTTTTTTTTGAATTATTTTCTTAACGAATTTAAAATCAAATTAAATTTTATCTTTAATGTGAGGACGTTTAACCGACGAGAATTTATTATCTTTCATATTTTGTTCTTACGCCGACTGTTTTTTACCGTTTTAAAAATCTGAATATTAATTCGAAATTATTTCTATCATTAATCCGGATTTTATTCTCTCATTAATTCTTATTAACTACACATTATTTCGACCATCTCTCTTGTCTCCTATATAAATTTTTTGAATCCTTCGTACCAAACTGTTGAGTTTGTTGAGTGGGTAAGTACTCTAATGCTTATAGTACTTGTAACAAGCAGTTTTATCATGGATATAACTTTACCATATGATATTAGCATCACTCATTTTTAAGGCGTACAGATGAACTATCGTGTTAAGGGTAATTTGATGATCAAATGACTTTATTTTAGTTTGTTGTGATTTATTTCAGTTTTTAAAAAGTTTATTATTAACATTTTTTTCAGTATTTTAATTGCGGCAGTCTACACGTTTTGGTTTGTTCTATCAAAATAACATGTATTGATATGATCTACCCTCCCATCTCACTGTGATGACTTGGGTTTATACTATGAATAACATCTACTGAAATTATCTCTGACGCCATGTCATAATGGTCTTCCGACTCTTCCCTGTCTTCCAATACATCAATTACAACATTCCCGGCATTAACAGCGGTTTGGGGAACAATACCTTTAAGATGCTTGCGAACAATTAGATTTAGAAGCTAACCAAGGATCAATGCATTCGGTATGAAAAACATGATCACATGGTAACGATCTTAACACATCTCCATCTTCAAATGTATCTAAACAAACAACACATTCTACTACGTTTTCTTTAGGGGTAAGCTGAGAAATGCCCCAATTTGGGTGGTCATTTTGGACAAATACCCCGAATTTTCAGAATTAATGAAAATATTTTATTATGTTATTTTTTTCGTTAACCTTACGCATGCAAGCTCTCAAGTGCAAAAAAAGACCTAAATACCCCAATCTTTCATCTCGGAGAAATGTTCCGGACAAACGCTCATCTTGGGAAAATACCCCGAACAGAGATTAAGACAGAAATTGGCCAACGCTCATCTATGTTCGGGGCATTTTTCCAAGATGAGCGTTTGTCCGGGGCATTTCTCCAAAATGAAGGATTGTGGTATTTAGGTCCTTTTTTGCACGTAAGGACTCGCACATGTGAAGTTAACAGAAAAACTAACAGATGGGATATTTTTATTAATTCTGAAAACCCATGGTATTTGTCCAAGATAACCCCCCATAAATTGGGGCATTTCTCGCTTTTTCCCTTTTCTTTATTCTTAACATCAAGGTGTACAAATACCGGGAACGTTTCGATCGCCTTTAAATTAAGACCTCTTTTCTGAGTTGCACTTCTTCTGCCTATGATATATATCCCTCAACCAACAAATTGTCACAATGACAACCACCGCAACCTGAACTCCGAACGACTTTAATGAACTAATATTAATCACTATCGCTATGTGCAGATGTGCGTGGTAGTAACAATAGTAGTACTACTAAGTAGATGGAATTGAACCAGTGGATGTCAACCCCAAGGTTTATGATATTCTTCTTGACCTCGACGCTCTTCTCCATTAAAATGAATTCGCCCCAAGGTTTATGATATTCTTCTTGACCTCGACGCTCTTCTCCATTAAAATGAATTCGCCCCAAGGTTTATGATATTCTTCTCGACCTCGACGCTCTTCTCCATTAAAATGAATTCGCGATGAAAACAGCTCTGCGTATTCATGGATGTAGATCTTTGGCAGAAATTTGTAATTCATGTCTTGCGAACTCTTCTTTATATAGTGTATGCAAGAAGTAGTTGGAAACTGGAAGGTCAAAAGTAGGGTTGTACATGGCCGGTTTCGGTTCGGTTTCAGGCCAAACCAAAACTGGAACCGTGAATGTCGGTTTCTAAAAAAAACTTACCATAACCGAACCATTAACTATCGATTCGGTTTTTATCCAGTTCTAGCCGATTTCGGTTTATTTCAGCCGGTTTCGGTTAACCGACTGTTTATGTCAGTTTCCTGAAACTGACAATACAAATCTAAAAAAACAGACATTCTCATTCATACTACATAAAATTCCTGCAGACATTCTCACATTCATACTTCATAAATATTCATAAACAGAACACCGGAGTAGAGACCACCACTTGGAACACAAATAGAACAAAGTTCCAAAGAATCCACAATTGTTTGCACACAATCTGTGTTCTGGTGGAGTTTGACATCTTTGTTCTTCTACCATTTTCTCAAAGGAAGATAACACCGTATTTGATTGTTGGTTGCCTAGTTTTGTTGTGAGTAAAATTCTTGTCTCTCAAAAGTATTGAAACCCTACAAACTGAAACAAACACAAAACTCCTCAAAATATGATTTTCTTCTTGCACAAACCACATAATAAGAACATGTCATATGACTCGCAATTCTTACCACAAAATGGAACAATACAGAACTTTCCCTTCATTTCAAAGAAAGTATAACATGAATACTGAAATTGAATCTTTGTTCGATTATTTTGTTGTCATTTAAGATTAATTTCAGTAACCCCATGAATCCAAAGACTACCATTAACCAAATAAGTCTCAGAATACCACTTATCATTCAAAATTTTAAACACCTAACAACAAATTAAGTATGAGCTTAAAAAAAAAAACTAAATGTAGTTGAAAATAAAAACACCCTGAACCCTAAAATGTATTTGGAAAAAACATATAAACCTGAAAATACAGCTGGCCCTAACTGTTCTTCCTCCCAAAATGAAAATAGAGCTTAAAACCCGAGTTTGTTAAAGAACCACCTGTTTTTACCAGTCTAAACTGTATGCTAAAGCTTACATAACTTGCAGTTCAGAATCAGCAGACAACAAATTCATAAATCATTCATTCAACTTTTAGTTCTCATTTTGAGAACCATACAATTTCTCAAATGACACCTTACAGAACCGCAATCCCACAGGCCACGACATCAAGCCACCACTCATCTGTGAGAGAAATTAAGAGTTGAAAGAAACCAAGAAGAATCCACAACATAACATAACATGCACCATTACTAAAAATTAAACTAAGATTGAGAACCCACAACAAATAAGAGTTTTTCAAATTTCAGATGAACCCTAATTTTTAAATTCTAAGTAATAATTAGAGAAACAAGTACTTACTGTTACTGGTGTTGATTGAGAATTTAAATCTTCCATGATTGAATCAAAGTGAAGGGGCAACATAGATGGCTGCAAAATCAATCATGCAAAATCAATTAGAGAGGTTGATGCAGGAAGAAGTTAGCTCTGAACAGAAAGAAGAAGAGACTGACAGACTACAGATATAACATACCTTTTACTGATGCAGGAAAAAGCAGGAAGAAATTTGGATCGATTTGTCTTCTACTGAGCAGCCATGGAGAAGAAGAAGAAGGTGGGAGGCTGTTGTCGTTTGTCGAAGTGAAGAAGAAAAAGAGGAAATATGAATTATGTTTAGGTGATGTTTATATATCAGGGTGATTGGAAGGTGTAGATTTAATCTATCAAGTATACTAAAATCTATATCAACGGTCTCTAATTTCCGGTTTACCATTGGTATTTCGGTTCGGTTTTTGGTCAAACCAAAACCGAAACCGTTAATATCGGTTTTTAAGTTTTTTTACCAAAACCTTTCCATTACCAAAAGATTCGGTTCGATTTCGTCCTAATCGTTTATGTTCAGGTCTGTTTTAGAAAAAATCCATTACCATGTACAACCCTAGTCAGAAGGTTTCATTCTCCCGCTATGATTAGGAATTACTGGCGACACATCAGAAAACATATTTGAACCAATAGGTGGAGTTGGGCCACCGGCCCACTGGACATATTTTGTGTCACATATTTATTTTTCTTCTTATCCTACGCAAGCAAGAAAGAAGTTGGACCCAAATGAGTCAAAAACCCTGCAAATATCTTCCCTCTTTAACTTTCCGATTTCCTCTTCTTCTCTTCTTCACGGCTTGTACCATCAGAAGACAGAGAGAAGAGAGAAACGATGAATACACACGGAAATGAAGAGCATGAAGATAGAGATGAGAGAGGAGAAGAAGAAGAAGTTTTCTTAAATGAAGAAGATATTCTTGAAGAAATCAATGTTGATGAAGAAGGTGAAGTGTATTTTTATGGAATTCCTTTTTTCTTTCTCCATCTTTATTTACTTCACACACCAGTCTCTTACTAAGTCTAACGTAGTGAATTTCAGATCTTCCTGATGCTGATGAAGATATGGGTTCAGATCCTGATGAAGGTATTATCACTTTCAATCTTCAGCAAAACTAGGGTTTTATGAAGGGTTTTTAATTGATTGAATATTAGTTTGTTTTTTTCTTTTTGTAGTCAATTGAAGATTAAGTAAAGATTTAACACATACCTCCATACAAATCAGGTAGTAGCACTTAGATTGCTCTCTGTAAGGGTTAGGCGGAAGACAGTATATATTCAACACAGGATGACAGGAACAAACTTGTTTTGACTAGAGAGAAAACATTCCGTTGGGAAGAGCGGTCTCTCCCTGGCCACAAGCTAGATTAGAAGCTGATAATAATATTGAGGCAGGTGATCTTACTGTGATATGAATTCGTTGTGATAGGAGCTTCAATATTACTAAAAATTAAAATCCAACAGCAGACATTATTATGAACACTATTTTTTCCACATGGATACAAGTAGGATTACCAATAGTCTAGCCGGATTATTTCTGCTTAAAGCAATCTGAAACCTCCTTGACAGATTCCGAAGCTCTGAAGAATTTGTGCTCATATCCTGTATACTTGAAAGAAAATCTTTAGCCTGCGAGTAATAGACTCTCAAGAAACTTCACATTACATCATTTCCATACACGAATCATCATTATCTGTTTTTGACTTCTCCCTCATTGATAGAGACTTATCCACAGTAATAGCATTAGCCTCAGACCGTTGCAATTTGGTTCCATGTAATCTTTACTTGGAACAACTGTATTAATGCTAATTTCATGAACACCATTCTCCAAACTAGTCCTTACTGGATCCGAGTGAATTTTACTGTTACTACCTTTCAGTGGTTCAACTTCTTCTTCTCCTCTCAACTTTATTTTTAACTCCGTGAAAATTTGATCCTTAAACAACCCATTATCTCTAAGGGATTGAAAAAGCCGTGTAATTTGGTTGAAAGAAATCCCAAGAGGAATCAGTATCAGGTGGTTGAAAAGTTTATGACTCACAATCAATAAAGCTATTACACAAACTAGGTTCAAACTTAACAGTAACATCAGTATTTTCACCTCCTGATAACCTCATGTAACTAATGTTTGAGTGACAAAGACTAGTTTGAGTATGTGGAGGTGAAGGAGATGGTAAAGATGAATGAGGTGAAGGGGTATTATCAATCTCATTAGTAGTACTAGATAATGATAATGACGATGATTTAATTAACATTTCAGCTTGAGAGAATATTCTTATGTAATAATTTCGTTTGTTTTGGGTGTGGTTGCAGATGAACCGGATGATTCCACGCACATATTCACAGGTCATACTGGTAAATTCTTAATTTACTGTTGTTATGGTTGATAGTGTCACAATCTGAGTGCTGAATCAGGCATTTTGCTTGGCTCTTCTGCTTTGATTTTTTCTGTTTCATACACTCTTAGGGTTCTTTTTTTCGCAATCTTAAGTTTAGTGTTTGTTAATATGAGATAGGTGAACTATACACGGTGGCTTGTAGTCCTAGTGATGAAACCCTAGTGGCAACTGGAGGAGGAGATGATAAAGGATTTCTATGGAGGATGAATGTAGGAGATTGGGCTCAAGAACTCCAAGGTATGCTTGCGGTCAAATTAATAACAACTTAGTGGCTGCAATATAACAACTTAGTGGTGAAACTATTAACAACTTAGTGGCTGCTATATATTACCGATGCTTTATCTGTTTTCGTGAATTTTTTTCTGCTTGTACATGCATAATAACTTTTATAGACTAGTTATATCATGTATTGTTGTCCTTTGTTCGGTTGTAATAAGAACCAGTTGGTTCTTTTTGCAGGTCATAAAGATTCTGTTTCCAGTTTAGCCTTCAGTTTAGATGGACAGTTGCTTGCCACAGGAAGCTTGGATGGAACTATTCAAGTGTGGGACATGACTTTGGGTACTCTCAGGTGTACATTTGATGGTCCTGGTGGGGGGGTTGAGGTGAAGTAGTGACGAAAACAACTGTTTTTTAAATCTCCATTTGATAACTCTTATTTTGTACTGAACTATCTATACTCTCAGTGGGTCAGGTGGCATCCAAGAGGACATGTAGTCTTGGCTGGGTCAGAGGATGGCACTGTTTGGTTATGGAACTCGGATAAAAATGCGTATCTCAATATGTTTTCTGGTCATGCTAGCAGTGTTACTTGTGGGGATTTTACCCCTGATGGTATTTTTCGATGCAAAGCTCGCTTTGTTAACAATGATCTGATTTAATTACCCAGTCTTAGGACGTAAACTTCTGTTCTTTGTTTGCTTGATTTGCAGGTAAAACAATCTGTACCGGTTCTGATGATGCATCACTAAGAGTTTGGAACCCTAAAACCGGAGAGAACATGCACGTTATTAGCGGTAATTGTCACTGTATAGTCTTTTTTTCTTTCAATTTTATCCTGCAGTAAAAGTTGCTTACTTAAATAGAATACACTGAATAGTGAATAGTCATCTAATTGGGATGTGCCTCATGTAATGCTTAGGCATAAAAATTCTATTATCCGAATATTTTTTTTTATTTTACTTGAATCTTAAAAAGATTTTTTCTCTTCTAGGTCATCCATATCATACCGAAGGTTTGACATGCTTAGTTATCAGCGCAGACTCCAGTCTCGCTATAACAGGGTCGAAAGATGGCTCTGTTCACATAGTGAACTTAATAACCGGAAAGGTCCGCTTCCTTCATTGCCACTATCTTGCTTATTGTCTTTCACTATCCTCTCAATCATTTATTGTTTTTTTTTTCTTTCTCAAGACTGATGTAAACTTGATCAGAGAATTGTGCTTACATGTATGGTGGTGAATAGGCATAAGCTTTACAGCAATAGTGGATCTATCATGAAATTTAGAGATTCGGTTTCTAAAATGTTTTTTCTTCCTCTCAGGTGATTAATTCTCTGCTATCTCACTCTGACTCGGTTGAGTGCATTGGCCTTTCCCCCAGGTATTATTGATATCTCGATTACCTGCACTGAACCAAAAATTCTGAAATGCTTCACTAGGATAAAGCATGCAAGCGCCAAGGGGCACATCAGAATTAGTTATGCCGATTGCTCGTTATATTCTGTTAGCTAGCATATTCAATCTATTCCAGCCTGTTTGTCGAATTATGATACTGCATTGCCCCAATCCAGAGTTCACATCATTTTGAGTTTGAACCACTTATCTAATATGAAATGGTGCCTTAAGTTAACTATTTCTCAGAACCTGTAGTTAGCAGTAAGGCTTATGAGTATTCTAAAACAGCTGATAAGCTTTGGAAACACGTTCAAGTGATCAATACATTAAATATACAGCTATGAGTCTTGATCTATTAAACATATGAAAATTGTCTGCTAAGAATCAAGTTTCGTTATATGGCATCCTGTAGAAATCCTCTCATTATTTATTCTTTGTTCGTAGCCATCCTTTTGCTGCAACAGGTGGTCTTGATCAGAAACTCATCATTTGGGACCTGCAACGATCAACTGCACGCTGTACATGTGATCATGAGGTATGGCTCGATAAACGTTGTCTAAGTTACATCCAAGATTTTCTTTTCGATTACTTTTAAGGCATCAAGTGGTCATGGATATGATCCATTACCTGTTATTTCTTTGAGATGAAGTTGTTGTGCTCACTAAGTTGATCATCCTGATAGGAACTCAATCAAAAGTTGGTTGGGTTTTTGTTAGTGGAAGTGACTGAAATGTGTGGTTTAGAGAGTTTGAGATGTTTTTCTATTCTGACGAAAATCTAAACAAAGAAAACTTCATCACCAAGTGAGGTTTGTGTTTCGCCTTGCGCACAAGAAACACTCTTAATTTTCACCCTACTGAGTTGCATCACCATGGACAAAACTTAAATGTCGAAACTCATGATTTGGAATTACTAGTATTTACTATTATTTAGTTGTAACTAATCTATGTGTTTCTGCAGGATGGTGTAACTTGCTTGGCATGGCTAGGTTCATCTAGGTATGTAGTTACCGGATGTCTAGATGGTAAAGTACGAGTATGGGATAGCCTCTCAGGGGAATGTAAGAAGACATTCAACGGTCATTCCAATGCCATTCAGTCTCTGTCTCCCTCTAAAAACTTAGATTTCCTTGTTTCTGTTTCTATCGATCAAACTGCACGAGTATTTGATATTGCCAAATTCAAACAGTGAAAATAGATAATCTTATCTACATGTATACTGTCAAATAGTTGTGTTTGTGTTTCGGTAACTGACAGTTTATTAGTAACAATTTTTTTTTTTGTTTCATGTCCTTGTTTTGTATTTTGAAAACCATTTTGGTTGACTGACTGAGTGACTGGTGGCAGCCTTTGAACATGTCTGAATGCTTTGAAGTCTGACTCATTTTTGCAATAGCTCTGAGAAATAATCTGAAGATTACAATGGGCGTTTTCTTGAAATCGGCGAGAATGAAGGGTTGAGAATTTCTTGAAATTGTGATTGATAGTGGGGATTGGATCTACATGGTCATGGGGTGATGTAAATAAATATATTTTATTACACTCTGTTTACACCGTATCTATTTGATTTGAGTGTTTTGTTTCCGTTCTGCCAAATCCGAAACCTAGCACAACAATGAAAAGTCTAATGATGGAACACTGAAACTAGAGTTGGAATGCGACTAGAATCTCTTGCAAGGTCTGTATATACTTACCTGCAGCACCCATTACCTATATATGTTGTCAAAGCCAAGGGATCGAGTGAAAACAACAAAAACTCGTGCTCAGAAGAAGTGTTTTGATTAGGCTTCAAGGTTTGGATTTTGTAATGGCTAACCAACTGGAGTTAGAGAATTCATGTGATATGCTGTGGGAATATGAAACGCTCGATAATCTCTCCTATGACACTGATGAGACTGCTTCAAGTTCTGATGAGGAAACCGACAACCAAATTACTGATGAGACTGGTGCAAGTTCTGACGAGGAAACCGACAACCAAAGTAAGAGAATTCCGGATGATGGAGGAGGTAGCAAGGAAGTTGATGTGCCATTTAATGGAAAGTTCTTTGGAGTACTATTTCATTATCCATTCTTAGGATTTTGTCTTCTTTATGTTTTTTATGTCTTGTTTATTCTTTTTCCATTGTTATGGTTTTTTCATGTTTATTCTGAAACAAACAATGAATACAGTGTTTGGGTTCATGCCAGGATTAATTCAATGTTTTTTCTATCTAAATTTTGTTTGCAACTTCACTAACATAAACACCAACTAAAGTAATCGATACGATTCTTCTGTAAATATACGACTCAGACGAAAGCAATCGATAAGATGAGTTCATCATTCTAACAACCTGGAACTCACATGCACGACGTTAAATTTTTGTTCCACTAAGCTGAGCCATGGACAAAGGCCTTGTTGCATGCGTGGATATCGAAGAGCAATTTACGTATTCTGATTCAAATACTCTAAACTCTAGATGGGTTCAGAGATTTTATATACAAGTACTTGCTGAATTTCAGTAGCAGCATTTCCTGAACAAGCATCTTTATAGCACCTGGGTATAATTTCCTGAACATGTATAAGGGGATGGAGGCACTAGAACTTGAATCACTCCTTCTAGCATCTGTGTGACCTTCTTCATTGATGGCCTGAATCTTGGGTCATCTTGAATACACCAGATTGCTATCATAACCAGCCTCTCGAGCCTTCTCATGTCGTTCATCGCTTCCTCATCTTCCTCCACGAGATCTTTCAATTTACCTGTAATGTAGCAATCATAAGCCCAATCTGTAAGCAATGATTGGTCTTCCCCTCCCAGATTCAGTTCAATTCCCTTCCTGCAAGCAATGATCTCCAGTAACACTATGCCGAAACTGTAAACGTCCACCTTTACTGTTATTGGTGTGTTCCTAAACCAGTCAGGTGCAACATATCCTCTTGTTCCTCTTACCCTTGTATGAGTTCGAGTTTGGTCCTGCATTAGAAGCTTTGCCAATCCGAAGTCTGCAATTTTTGCTGTAAAACTATCGTCTAGAAGTATGTTCTGAGGCTTTACATCACAATGGATGATCTGGCTGCTGCACTCTTCATGCAAGTACATTAGTCCTCTTCCGATGCCGAAAGCGATCTGGACTCGTTGGTTCCAATTAGGCTTCTGAATTCCAAAGAGATGCTCTCCTAAATTGCTGTTGTTCATGAACTCATATACCAAAAGCCGGTTCTGTCCATCCTCGCAATACCCGAGCAGCCGTAAGAGATTTTTGTGGTGGGTTTGGCCTATCACTCTCACTTCAGTTTTGAATTCCTTGTCTCCTTTTTCAATCAACATGTCTAATTTCTTCACAGCAACGTAGTTGTCTTCTACCACTCCTTTATAAACTATGCCAAATGCACCCCTTCCCAACACTTCCTTAAACCCATCTGTTGCTTCCTCAAGCTCTTGGTAGGTAAAATAACGAAGATTTGATCTCAACAAACTTGGATCTTGGTTATCATTCCTCGATTTCTTACTGTCCTTGAAGAAGATTTTTATTTTATTTTTAAACGTTACAGCTAACAAAATGAAATTGAAAAACACTGAGCTACCTAGGAGTAACGATCCAACCAGGATGAATGTCGATCGATCTTTCTTATTCTCTCCTGGAGAATGAGGGAAATATACACCTGGTCCTGACGATGAGTTGTCTCTCCGTATTTTGATGAGAGCCTTTCCGTTCATGCTACTGCTATATCTCCCATTTGAGAGTGGCAACTTCTTCTTCCAGCAGTTTCCTACTCTGACAATGGCTACATCACAGAGACAATCGTTCAGGCATGAAGTTCTGCATTGTTCTTCACTATAAGACTCCAACATTTCGTAGTCAGAAGTAGGCCAATCTATGTCTGCCAAGGTCTCCAGCGCGAATGAATCGGTTATTGTTGTCCATTCATCTGACTGACATCCTTGTGCAAAATCCGGTCTACAACCTCTATAACTGTTATTCGGATCTATAAATATAAATTTAGGGGGGCATTCACAGCGAGGTCTCCGACCAGATGTTAGTAAACAATAGCTATTATATCCGCAAGCACCACTCCCCAAACGACCACCAATTTTGCAAATGTCTTCGGGAACCGACCACACAATCGACTACCGTTGCTCTTCATTTCTTCTCTTTGGGTGAGAATACATAGTGAAAACTCCATCAAAATCGAGTGTCGCCCTGTAATAGACATCGCTGCTAACGGGGAGTATGTTCCGAGATGAGAGAAGCACCTCGGCTCCATTCCTTATCTTAACATAAATAAACCTGACTGGTTGAAGACTGCCTGGTAACCAGCATTTGTTCGATTGCTATTAGAAGTGTGATTCCAATAATAAGCATCATATTGAACCTCACTCGAACTCGGAAAAGGCAGCAATGTTGAGTACAAGATTTCCATCTTCAAGCAAGCGAAGTCTGAACCTTCCCTTTAAGTAATTGTTTTTTGTCTGACGCGAATAAAGAACGCTGTTTACTTCCATTATTTGTGTTGGTAAGATTGTATCTGTAGAATTCTTAAAGCTCTCCCACAAATGATCACCAGAATCTCTACTTGCAAGAACGAAATTCCCGCTATCAAGCATGGCTGCATAAGTAGCACTACTTACTTGTTGTCCGGCTGACCATAATAAGTAGCCTCGAGGATCGTTAAGAATGAGCTGACCGTCACTGGTGAGCTCAACTTTTGATCCTTTTGGGATCTCTATATCTCCATTTGCAAACCAAACAACGGTTTCATCCGGTATTTTGTCATACCAGATTGCAAGTAGGAATCGATTGTCTTCAATTTCTCGGAAACCAAACACGAAGTCGCCAGATGGTGATGCCCATGGAGGATCGGCAGAACCAGATGTTATAGATGAACCCAATGTAACGTTTTTGAAATTTTGAGCAGTGGATAATAATATTGGTAGAAGGAGAAGAATAAGAATATAATACACGAAAGGCAAATGAAGAGGATGATTAGACATAATCTGACAGACTCTGGTAATTATTCCTCTTAAATCCTTGAGAGCTTGTAATTGGTAATGGGGATATGAATGAGTGAGTTCAGTTTTATATTATCAGAACAATGAAATGCAATACAATTGAGTGATCAGTAAGAGAAGTCAAGCAGTAGGGTCGTGTTTATTATAGTCACTGTCCTGTTTTTTGTTTTTTGGTTGAAAATTCTAAAGACATTATTTATGATGACTTTGAATCTTGAAATAGTCAGTTGGAATAAAAAAAGAAGACTTTGAAATCTTTTCCAAAGCTGACGGTTCACGACCTGAGAGCCGGATCGGACATCGAACTGGCAGAATTACGGGGGCAGGGTCAACTGGTTCAACCGAGGTCACTGGGTCAGATCCATGCATGTTTAAGAACCTTGCTAACATATTTGCCTCTATTATGATGATAGAGACCTGATGAGAAACTAAAGAGATAGACATGCATCTAGTGGACTACTGGGAGTCAATAGCAGATATCTTTCGCTTCAATATAATTGAGAGGAGAAATATTCTTGTGGGTCGTTAACGCGTCTAATTGCTTCACATGTGAATAGTTGGATACGTAACCGCACCAGTCTTTCGGCAATTAAAAAGCTTTCTAAACAGTTAACCTTGGTTTTTTTTTTTTTTGTTGCTAGCACAGGAGTTAGAATCTTGGATTACATGCATGTATTCTCGCCTATACTGAATTGATCCCTAAAATCTTGGAGAAGGACCCCTAAAAAATCACAGTGAATTAAGGCTAATGGAGTTGTTGCGGCTCTTTGCAAGGAGAAAAGGGAAGTCTCTTGCTCTTGCCGAACTGACAAGAGTGACACAGTTTCTTGAGGAAGTGTACGTTTAACTATATTTGCTTGAAGAATGACCAAGTTTCTTGCATACTTGGCATTCAACAATTCTGTAGTGAATGTAAGTTGAAGAAGTGGTGGTTTTATCAATATGTTGAGAAGATCCAGACGATGGGGTTTTCTTGGTGAAGAAAGCAGAATTTGTCACTGACTGCAAGGAAACAGATGTTTCAAGATGTTGGTCCTTAAGCCACTGTTCATGGGTTAGCAACTTAGATTCCAAGTCAGCAGAGGATAGGGGATTATTACGATTATGAACTGCAATAATTTTTTTTTATCAGTCCCTTCCCAAGCCACTGAGAACATACATTACAATATCAGAATCATCATCTCTTTCACTGATAGGAGCTAGGAAAAGGAGTTTATAATTTATAATAACACTCCTTTTACAGTGATGATAAGTAGTTATGAACATGGGCTATAACACATATGATCAGCACACCACAAAAGATTGAAACGGTCCAGTATACATCTTTTGTCTTCAATGGAGTACGATCATTATCGCTTCCTGCACAGGTGTATGGCAGTAGTACTACTGCGTAGATGGATTTGCACCATTATACGTAGAAGGATGACATGGTCTTCTTAGCTTCCTCTCCATAGGCATCTCCTCAAATTATAAATTACAATTTCCAAGTAAACAACGAACGATTTGAACCTAAGATTAAAACCCCAGTGAAGAAGCAGAAGAATGAACTGTAGAAATCTTGTTTTGGGGATTTTATCTATATCGGTCACAAGAAAAAGGATATTTTTAAGGGCATATCTCATGATCTTTTTCATCAAGAGAGGTAGTCTTTTTACCGGTGAATATGAAAATGTGACCTTTTTCTTATTTAAAAAACTAGAGGTCTTTGTTGAATTTCTTGAGCTACTCAAAAATCTTCTCGAGAAATGATGTTATGCTGATAAACACAGACGCATGCCTCTGTGTTGTGTGAAGAGTACAAAGTACTTGAATACCAGAGACAGATGAAAGATATTAATTCGTTTTGTTATTAATTTTCTTGTTGTTTCTTTTACATTTATCAAGACACCTATTTATACTCAATTGAAGACTGACAGCTGTACTCCACTGACTAATGTACAGCTGTATTCCACTACTAACAACTAATAGCTGGCTCTTGACCTTTGACTTGACCTGACTGTATTTGACCTTCTAACACACCCCCTCAAACTGTTAAGTTTTGAGAATTTGAAAAAGGAAAACTTTACAGTTTGTTACAATAATAGCCTAACTATTTAGTTCATGTAATGTCTGAGCCATCAGATGTTACTGCAACAATGGTGTGATCCACTGTTTTCTCTCCAAACCGGAACGTAACAAGTCTTCTAAACACAGGTGCACACAAACTCTTTGTAAAAATATCTGCAAGCTGATTCTCACTGTTGACATGACATAGCTTCAGAAATCCCTGTACAACCAGTTCTCGCACTGCGTGATAATGTACCTCTATATGTTTTGACCTGGCATGAAAAACTGGGTTAGAGGCCAAAGATATTGCACTAGTATTATCACAGTACAGATTGACAGATGTTAACATAGGTAATTTGAGTTCTTTTAGTACATAGGAAACCCATTGCAACTCTGCTGCAGTAACTGTAATACACTTGTACTCTGCCTCTGCTGATGATTTTGACACAGTTGGCTATTTCTTGGATGACCATGCAATAATAGAGTTACCTAGAAAAACTACATAGCATGATGTTGACCTTCTTGTATATGGAAAACCAGCCCAGTCAGAGTCTGAAAAAGCCTGCAACTTCTGTAAATTTCCTGTTTTTAAAGTAATGCCAACACCTAGAGTTCCTTTTAGATATCTTAATATACGCTTGACTAACTGCATATGAACCTCTGTTGGAGCCTGCATAAACTGTGACACATAATTCACTGCAAAACATATGTCTGGTCTTGTTAAAGTTAAGTACTGCAGACTACCTATTAAAGTTCTGTACACTACAGGGTCAGTCAACAGTATACCAGTGTGAACAGAAACCCTATTTGCCTTTGCCACTGGAGCAGGACAAGACTTACACTCCTCCATGTTTGCTTTATTTAGCAATTCTACAGTATATTTTCTCTGTGTCAGTAATAAAGCATGCTTAGTTCTGTCAGCCTCTATGCCCAAAAAATATCTCAAAGCTCCTAGATCCTTCACAGGAAAAGTGGTTCTCATAGACTGAATTAGAGTAGTTATTTCTATATCTGAGTTTCCAGTCAGAATAATATCATCAACATATACTAACAATACTAGCATGTTATTGTTTTTATTGTAGATAAACATTGAATGATCTGAGACAGATTTTTGTAAACCCATAATTCTGTAAGAACTGACTAAAAGCATGAAACCACACTCTTGGCGCCTGTTTTAAACCATACAAACTCTTCTTCAGCTTACACACATATAAAGGGTAGTCTGGATGTACAAATCCCTGAGGTTGTGTCATATAAACAGGCTCATCCAAAGTACCATGAAGAAAAGCATTTGAGCTATCTAGTTGTTTCACTGTCCACTGTTTTGTAATAACAATTGTCAGAACTATTCTAACAGTTGTGAACTTTACTACTGGGCTAAATGTGTCAAAGTAGTCAACACCTTCAAGTTGAGTATTTCCTTGGGCAACTAACCTGGATTTATACCTATCTATTGTTCCATCAGCTTTTAATTTTACCTTATAAACCCACTTACACCCTAAGATGTTCATCCATGGTTCTGCCTGCACATATTCCCATGTTTCATTATCAACTAAAACCTTTATTTCATCCTTCATAGACATAACCCATTCAGGAAACTTTGCTGCTGACTTATAACTTTTAGGCTCAGTAGTTGTTGACAATAAAGAATAGTAGACATCAGAAAGAGGATGTTTAACAGTTGTGAAGGAGACATGATCAGACAAAAACTTTGTTTTGAGTTCCCAGTCATTGATCTAGTTACTATTGAATCAGTAGTTCTATGATCAGTAGAAAATTCTGCAGACATGTCAGATAACTCAGATGATGAAGACACAATATTCCATTCAGAGGCTATAACAGAAGCAGGTTGAGTGTAATAAAATTCTGATTCATCAAATACAACATTTCTAGAGATGTGAGTTTTCTTTGACTTTGGATTATAGCACCTATATCCTTTATGTGTTGAGCTGTACCCAAGAAATATACACTTTACAGACTTTGGTGACAACTTATCAACTCTTGATTGACCTAAGAAAGGATAGCAAACACATCCAAAAACTCTGAGGAGAGAATAATCTGGTATGTAACCAAACAAAGTTTGAAAAGGTGATTTATATTGAAGGATTTTTGTTGGAGTTCTATTGATAAGAAAAATTGAAGTCTGGAAAGCATTATGACGCATGAAACAGAAGAGTATTGCCCATTTCAGTGACATGACGATGTTTCCTTTCTGCGACACCATTCTTCTCTGGAGTCTTGGGGCATGAAATCCTAACCACAATACCATATTTGTCCAGGAACATCCTAAAAGGACCCTTAACTAATTCAGATGCTCCATCAGTCTGAATTTTTTTTGATCTTTGTTGAAAATTGATTCTCTGTCTGTTGTTTGAAATGAGTAAAACAGGACAAATCAATTGACTTGTTTGATAGAGGATAGATCCAGTTGTATCTACTAAAATCATCTATGAACACAATATAGTATCTAAATCCAGAAAGAGATATCACAGGTGAGGGTCCCCAAAGATCACAGTGAATTAGAACAAGAGGTGCAGTAGCATGAGACAAAGATAGAGAAAAAGGTAGACGTTTACTCTTTGCTAGCTGACAAGGTTGACAGAGAGAAGTTTGAGCAGACTCAACTGATTTAATTTGCTGATCATTATGAAGCTTTTTCAGGATTTTTTCTGAAGGATGTCCTAACCTAGAATGCCACATAGTAGATGAACAGGACACCAAAGATGACACTAGGGATGAATATGTAGAAGAAGATGGAATTTGGGTAATGGGATACAGATTATTTATCATTTTACCCTGGGCTAGAATTGAGTTATCTGATATACTACGAATCTCATAATCAGATTGATGAAAAATGAAGTAACAATGATGATCCCTAGTCAGACTAGCAACAGATAACAGATTATGCTTTAACTCTGGAACATACAAAACTGTGTTCATCCTAAAACTAGTTTTTGGTGTATGCAGTAATGAATTTCCAAGTAGAGTAATAGGAAGTTGATTACCTAACCCAACCATTACTTTCCCCTTGCCAGCATAAGGAGATGGTTGGTCCAACAGAGTCCTGTCTCCTGTCATATGTGATGAAGCTCCTGTATCTGCAATCCATGTTGGTTGAGGTGAACCAGGAATAGACTTGTTCTCACCAAAGTCAGCAACACTTATATGAAGACCAGTAAAATCTTGCTCCACCTCAGCCACATTTGCAGTAACACCAGATCCCGGTCCAGAACCACCTTTTGGAGAAGTATATAGAAAATAGCAACGACTTGCATAATGTCCCTTTTTTGCGACATATCTGACACTCAACTGTTGAGTAATCCTGTTGAGATTTACGAGCTCCATTAAAGATAGGAATTGAACTTGAAGTATTAGATCCATTTGATGATGATGAAGTATGAAAAACTGGTTGATTTCTTGAAAATCTATTTCTTCTGAACTGTTGTATATTACCATTTCTTGGTCCAGAATATGTATGCTTACTGTAGAAAGCCGAAGAGTTCTGTGTATCCAATATTTCAGTTGTGTTTTGATGTTGTTCAGCTAACCATTGTTCATGAATTAGAAGCCTTGCCTTGAGCTCAGAAAACATATAAGGAGCTTCTCTGTGATATGCAGATATGACAAAGTTGTCATAGTCTCTGCCTAGACCATTTAGAATATGAACTGTAGATCTGCTTCACCAATTCTTTCTCCAATAGCAGACAAAGAGTCTGCTATACTCTTGATTTGTTGAAGATAGACTTGAATAGATTGGTTACCTCTCCTGATGTTGTTCATTTGGTTTTTGAGCATACCTCTTCTTGCAACATACTGCTGCTTGAACATTGTCTCTAGAAATTCCCAAATTTCTTTTGCTGAAGATAGACCAAGCACATCACCAGCTACAGATAGAGTAAAGGTTGCCTTCAAGCAACTGACGACGAAACGATCATGTTTTCGCCAGTTTATCCATCTAGGATTTGTTGCTGGTAAACCATCTATTAGAATTTCTGCTGATGGTTCTTTTATTTCACCATTAACATAGCCAATAAGATCTGTGGAAATTAAAATAGACTCAAACTGGTCTTTCCACAGAAGGTAATTTGATGAATCTAGTTTTATTGAAATAAAATTTGAAATATTCGTGAAAGGAAGATTGAAATTGTTGATGGTTGAATCTGCTGTAGATGAGTTATTATTTGTATTCCACACATTAGATCTATTTGCCATACTTCTTGTTGTTGGCATGAATCAAAAAATTAACAAAGTAGAAGAAGATTGATCACTGATAAGAAAAGCTATTTATTGATTTGAGAAGATGATTCAGTTGATTGTGATAATGAAATAGCAAACAGAAAAACATATACTTGATGATTGAAATAATGATCAAATGATTTAGAGTATTTTCTTGAACACAGAAAGACTTCAATATGAAAACAGAGAAGAAATGGATCTGAGAAGTAAAGGAAAAGAATCACCTCATGATCTTCATCTCTCTTTTATACTAGGTATCAATATCTTAAATACTTGAATGCTTATGAGATTTTAATGACTTTTTGAAACTTACAGAGATTTAATATCACCACTACTCTTTGTCTCGCATTGTTCGGAAAAGAAAAATCTTGAGCCACTAAAAAGATTTTGAAAATAGTAATGGGAAAGAAGAAAAGATTTACGCCATTAAGCTATGGCTCTGATACCATGTTGAATTTCTTGATCTACTCAAAAGTCTTCTCGAGAAATGATGTTATGCTGATAAACACAGACGCATGCCTCTGTGTTGTGTGAAGAGTACAAAGTACTTGAATACCAGAGACAGATGAAAGATATTAAATCGTTTTGTTATTAATTTTCTTGTTGTTTCTTTTACATTTATCAAGACACCTATTTATACTCAATTGAAGACTGACAGCTGTACTCCACTAACTAATGTACAACTGTATTCCACTACTAACAACTAATAGCTGGCTCTTGACCTTTGACTTGACCTGACTGTATTTGACCTTCTAATAGTCTTCTCTTTTGCATCATTCTCAAGTAGAGTCAAGAAAGATGGCGTCGAAAGGTGATATAAGGGATTCTACAGACAGAAAGCTGAAACAACAACTCCTGGGTCTGATCAAACACAACCACCTGCTCTCAAATCTCATGATCTCAAAGGTGATCATAATGAAAATGAGGAGATATTGAGGCAATTTGACATGAACATGAAGATGGACCGTGCATCGGAATGACCAGATTGGCTCGTTGGGAACGAGCTAAGAATTTGGGTATCAACCCACCAAAAGAAATTGAAAGTTTACTGAGACAAGGTAAGGTTGGGTTAGACTGTTTATGGAGTAGTCGTGTTTAAAATGCATGTGCTTTGTGAAATATTATCGTGTTGGAATGATTTTGGGGTAATCGTGTTTAAATTCAGTTGGTTCCTGAACTAAAACTAGTGAATCCTTTATGTAATGGAATTTGTGTTCAAGTACTGTTCACTGTTCAAAAGGAGTGCAACTGAGAAACTTAATGTCACCATAGAAATAAGATAACTTTATTATTGAGAGTTTGAGATCACACCCTAATAGAATTCAGGACACAAACAGTTCACTACGACCTGACTATGACCAGTTAACTCATTCTCCTTGTTCTAGAGTGGCAGACAACATAGTAGTTTATATCACATTCATATTACTCTTACAGGCTTGACAATCTTTTTCATGGATTAACCTTGGGTGCCCATCCTGCGATGAGGTACTTCTTGTCATCCGGCTGGGTCTTCACAAATGACTCCCGAGAGAAGAGCAACTGCAAACAAAACAAGATTCACATAACCCTCATCAGTGACAAAGTACAAACACTGCAACCGTAGTCTATACCTCCCATCTCAAGTTCTAAAACATTAAGATACAGTTTTAACCGTTTCCAAAAAATAATTGTGCTCCTTCAGTTGAGATATTAATGATATTGTAAAAGATGAAACCCAAACATATCGCTTTTAACAAAATGGAGTAGTAGCTCCTAAAGACTAAAGGAAAAGCGCTAATAAAATCTAGGTATTAACCATTGAGGTACTTTCTTCATGCTTATGGCAATTATACAACTACCACTTTAAACAACCAGAATGCACCAGAAAATAGGGAGGACTGGTCGAAATTTGGAACACCTAGAATGCTAGAGCTATAAAGACAATTGCACATTACAAGACATCTGAAAACTCCTTCGGAACACTACAACTACAAGTAATTATACAGATAGGATAAATTAAGCAACAAACAGAAATTAAAATCAAACAAGATTCATGAAACCCAGACATTGCCCTTTCAAGAAAATGGAACCATATCTCCTAAAGACTAAAGGAAAATCGCTAATGATATAGGTAATCAAAGTTCAGGTACTTTATTCATGCAACCAACAAATAGGCAGAATTGGTCGAAATTTGGAACAGCTAGACTGCCAGAGCTATAAAAACAGTCTTTCGATATACATTCGTGCATTGCAAGATATCTGAAATTCATTTGATGTACAACAACTGGTTATAGAATAGAATCAAACAAGCAACAAAAACAAAAAACAAAGATTGGTGTGTAATATGTATAATCAAGAAGAAGAATTTCAAACACCTTCATGTAGTTTTTGACATGAGTCAAATTCTCTGGAACACTCCACCTCTTGAAATGTCCAAGAGCAACCTCAAGGTGGTAGAGCTTAGGTGCCAAACCCAAATCAACATCAGAAATATTTTCCCCATTCATATAAGGACCCTGAAAACAAAGACAAAACAAAATTTGATAATCCATAATACAGGTACAATCAAGAACCCAACTAGAACACAGCAAGCACAGAGAGTGGGAGAAAACACATACATGAGCTTTAAGGTGGTCCTCCAATGCAGACAATTCAGAGATCAATTCCTGCTCTGAATCATCACTAGCGTCCTTACTCTTCAAGAAGGTAACAAAAGAGCCAAATAGCTTCAACCAACTGCGATTAAACAACAAAGTTCACCAATTTACTCCATTTTCAATGACCCAAGTTTCACAAATTCATCCAAATTTCATTCCTCCAACTACATTCATTCTGAATTACAATTTCACCACCAAAACAGATTTCAATAGAAAATAAAATACGATTTTGAACGAGTAAGAGCGAGTAATTACACTGAGGTATATTCCAAAGGAGTAACGAGAGATGGTTCGGGGTATTTAGCCTCAAGGGTTTGAGTGATAACATCAGAATCAGGTACCCATTTACCATCAAATTTGACAACAGGTGCTCTACCTTGTTACTTTGGTATGGTACTTTCTTCTCTTCCTAAGAAAAACCCTTTGACAGAAAGGACCTAAGGTTCAAAAAATCAAACAAAACCCATGAAATAACACTGATTTTTTTTTTTTTTTTTAAAACCTGAAATTTTCAGAGGGTTTTTAGCTGATAATAAACTTACAGTCACCAAGGAGATCAGGAGCTGCTTTCACACAAATTTCCAAAGCCATGGTTGTGAGAGCGAGATGATTGTAGTGGTAATAACTCTTCTTCTACATAATGTAAGAAGTAGTTAGGGTTGTCGGAAGATTTCATACTCCCGCCGGGATTAGGAATTACTGGCAGGCAGATCAGAAAACATATTTGGACTACTTGGTGGATTTGGGTCACTGGCCCACTGGACATATTTTGGGTCCAAATGAGTGAAAAACCCTGCAAACTGTTTGCTCTTCTTCACGGCTTGTGTAATCAGAAGACAGAAAAGAGAGGAACGATGAATACACACGGAAACGAAGAGCATGAGGATAGAGATGAGAATGAAGGAGAAGAAGAAGAAGTTTTCTTAAATGAAGAAGATACTCTTGAAGAAATCAATGTTGATGAAGAAGGTGAAGTGTATTTTTATGGAATTCCTTTTTTCTTTCTCTTTTATCTTTATATACTTCACACACCAATCTCTTACTAACTCTAACTCATATTGAATGTCAGATCTTCCTGATACTGATGAAGGTACTATACTACATACAACTAGTCTATCTATTTCGGGCCCTTTATTTCTTGATCATCTTTTGACATTTCCTCTATTAAATTCGAAATTCATGTTTTCTATTTGCCGTCTTGATAAATTATACTCCATCTGTTTCTAGAAAAGAATTACTATTACTTTTCCAGAATCGGAGGTAGTATAAGTGAAGACAATGGTTCTAATGTTTTTATTGTTTTTCAACTTAATTATTAACGTGAACTTGAACTCTCTTATATAGCAGAGAGTGTTTACATAGGATACAAAGTCTAAGCAAATCCTATAACAGAATATAACAAGATGTTAACAAATCCTAAAGACTAGGAGTTGGGATAGTTATCAGGTTGAGCTGGCTTTAGTTATCTCAGACTTGGTCTTCTGACCATGTGGTTCAACAGTTCCCCTCAAGTTGAAGGGTAGCTGGCGAATATTCAACTTGCTTCTTAAGTATTGGAACCTTTGAGATGGCAGTCCTTTAGTGAAAATATCAGCTATTTAGTCCTTTGATGATATGAATCTAACTTGAAGTTCCTTCGCAGCTACTCTATCACGTACAAAGTGATAGTCAATTTTGATGTGCTTTGTCTGAGCATGGAAGACTGGATTAGCAGTTAGGTATGTGGCACCCAGATTGTCACACCAGAGAACAGATGGAGCTGTAGGTATGCAAAGCTCTTTTAGCAATGACTGTATCCATATAATTTCTGAAGTGGCGATAACTAACCCTCTATACTCTACCTCTGTACTGGATTTAGAGACCGTCTTTTGTTTTCGTGCACTCCAGGAAATAAGATTTCCGCCAAAGTAGATGCAGTAGCCATTGGTAAAACGTCTATCATCTAGATTTCCTGCCCAGTCAGCATCTGAGTACGCCTGAATATTAAATCCTGATGATGGTCTGATATGTAAACCATAGTTGACAGTGTGCTTCAGATATCGTAAAATTCTCTTGAGTAGTTCCCAATGCTCATCATAAGGATCTTGCATGTACTGACATGCTGCAACTGATATGTCTGGCCGGGTAAGATGCAGGTATTTCAATGCTCCCACCACACTGCGATATAGAGAAGGATCATGGAACTTTGTAGATCCATGCTTCTGGAGTTTCAACTGGGCAGCTAATGGAGTTGTAACTGGTTTAGAACCGTCAAGTTTTGTGCGCTGCAGCAAGTCTGTTGTGTACTTTTGTTGGCTTAGGATGATTGAACTTCCCTAATGCACAACTTCTAAGCCCAGGAAGTAAGACAAGAACCCCATATCTTTTACTGCAAAAGTTTCACCAAGGTCAGATATTTGCGTGTTGATAAGAGATGTATCAGAACCTGTAATGATTATGTCATCCACATAGATAAGTAAATATAGAATTTGAGTTTTAGTTTGTTTCACAAATAAAGAACTATCAGATACTGATCCTCTGAATCCCTGTGATATCAAATATTGGCTGAGTCGACCAAACCATACTCTGGGTGCCTGATTTAGCCCATACAAGGCTTTGTGTAGCCTACAAACATGTCTTGGGCAGTTTTTATCCACATATCCAGCCGGTTGCTGCATATACACTTCTTCTTCAAGTTCACCATGCAAAAATACATTTTGCACATCTAGCTGTCTCATATGCCACTTGTTCATAACTGCAATAGAAAGAACTAGCCTGATAGTACAAGGTTTCACAAATGGGCTGAAGGTTTCACCATAGTCCACACCTTCCCGCTGGTGAAATCCCTTAGCAACTAACCTGGATTTGTATTTGGCAACCGATCCATCAGAATTTTGTTTAACCCGAAAAACCCATTTTGATCCAATGATATTCATACCATATTTATAAGGAACTAATGACCATGTGCCATTGCGGATGCGAGCATTGTATTCATCATCCATTGAGTGACGCCAGGCAGGATCCAGACTGGCCTTGCTGTAACATGTTGGTGCCATATAATCTGATGTTTGAAGAGGATGCTTTGTAACATTCAGACAAAGTTTACTGATGGGTTTTTAGATACTTGTTTTGGCTCTTGTCACCATAGGGTGTACATGTAGAACTTGTTGGTTTTCTGTTGATGTTGAATCACTGGGCTCAGATTGCTGCGTAGCTGCTGCTGCTGAAGTTGTGTGATTATGACCATTTGATGTTGTTGCAGACAGGGTGGGATGATTTACTGACAGTTGCTGTGACACATGTGTTTGGATAGGTCTTAGTGTATCTGTAAATGGAAGAGAAGTTAAAGTTTTTGTAGTTGGGCTTACCTCTGGTAGTTGATGCACGGTTTGAACCTTCTGCTTGGCTTCGAAAGGGAATGCACTCTCTTCAAACTTGACATGCCTGGATATGTATAGTATCTTTCTGGGTAAGTGTAAGCACATGTAGCCTTTATGTGCCCCACTATAGCCAATGAAGACACATGGAATGGATCTTGGCTGCAACTTATTTGAATTGTAGGACCTGAGACTTGGGTAGCATAGGCATCCAAATACCTTTAGGTAGGAGAAGTCAGGTGTCTTGTGAAACAATAGTTCTAGTGGTGTTTTAATCTGAGTTTTAGAAGCTGGACATCTGTTGATTAAGTAACAAGCAGTTGTAAAAGCATCAGACCAGTAAGATGTTGGCATGGATGCATGGAAAAATAGAGCTAGCCCTGACTCAGTATTATATCTAATCCTACGTTCAGCTAAGCCATTTTGAGATGAAGTGTGTGGACATGAAAATATATGAATGACACCTGAGTTATTCAAGAAGTTTGTGAACTTTTTGTATTCTCCACCATTGTCTGATTGAAATACTTTGATAGTTCTGTTTAGTTGGTTTTCTATTTGTAGTTTGAACTGGATAAAAACTTGCAATGCATCAAATTTTTTTACCAATGGGTAAACCCAGGTATAATGAGAGTATGCATCCATCAACAGAAGATAATATTTATATCCATTTCTAGACAAAGTCGGAGAAACCCAGAGATCAGAAACAATTAGACTAAAAAGATTGTCTATTATTGTACTGCTAACAGTGAAAGGAAGTTTGCAACTTTTGCTAACATGACATGACTGATTTGCAACCACGACAGTAAATTAGCTTTTATAGAAGAGACATGAAGTATGTTATTAAGGTAAAATTCCCTATTATTATGAGTGAAAAAACCTTTATCAATGTTTGATATGGGTAGAGCATTACCATTGCCCACATGGACCTCTTCAGTGCCATCATATTCATGTTTAATGTGAAGGTTGTTCATGTCTGCAGTTATGTGGTGAGTAGCACCTCTATCTGTTACCAGTTTTCATTTGTGTCTCTTCCAGGTGATAGACACATTTTAATGTCTAATTTGCACCTTAATTTCTAATGAGTTAGTATTCGATTTTGTGTCTATTACGTGTTTTTATGCTTTTGTAGGTACATTAGAAGAATAAAGATTTGTGGAAAAATTGGCTCAAAAAGTGTTAAAGGCACCCAGGACAAGTGTTATTGGCACCCCTAGAATGGATAAGGGATACCCTAGAATCGGGCCGAGTTGAATCGGACCAACTCAGCGAGTTGGATCGGCCCGAGTCACCAACTCATCGGGATCTTCCTGATACACGAACTGTCAACTAAATCAACGTGAAAAATGGGTTTTTTCGATTCCAATTTGTTCCAAAAGCTACAAGAGTTCAACACAAGATTAAACACATCGATTTGGAGTGATTTACGCCGGAAAATATTGTGCAATCGTGAATTTGGACGGAAAAATGGAATCCGTCTTGGAATCGGATTTGTGAAGATTTGGATAGATTTTAAAGAGTTCTATTAGGTTTAGAACTCTCCCTAGGGTTTGTAGAGCCTATATATATGAAGAGAAGCTAAGAAAAATCAACACAGAGGCCTAGAGATCGATTCAGAGAATTACGGCAACTTCCGGTCGTCGCCGGTAACTGTTGCTGCACCGGCCGGCGAGTTCTTCACCCAGCCATCACCGGAGAAGAAGACTCTGTAACATTTATTTCTGTTGCTGATTCAAACTGCTCCTGTTACCTAGTCTTTTAAACCTTTGTTGCTTAGAAACACTTCTGTAACAGCTGAACCCTGTTCTTCAACACTTATAAACGTATCTGTTCAGCTGTTGCACTATTCTTTAACCTTGTAATCAACTTTTTGAGCAATGAAAACGTCTTTTGAGCAAGTTTTCTCCACCATGAGCTAAGTCTATTTACTGGGATGATGGATAAGGTACTTTTCTCAATTTTATGTGATTTAATTATTTTCTAATAATTATTTATAATTCTTTTGCTATTAGAATTGCATAGTTTTAAATAGTGAAAACGGTTTTCTTTCAACAGTTGTGCTTTTTCTTGATGGATTATGCTTGGTTAATTAATTTTGATAGTCCATGCTTGTGATTTACCTCTGTTTGTTAGCATAACGAAACCAATTTTGGCAATTACTTGCGCTTCAATTAATTTAAAAAGAATTATCTGATTAATCACATAGGTTGTTAGAATTACCTGATTCCTGATTCCTGGTCCTTTTAAAATTATTCGAAAATCATCTTTAGGTTATTTAGTCTTTTTCATACTCTTGGAATTTTCTAGAGTTAATTTAAATCATTATTTTCTAAGATCATTACCTTTACAAGTTCGAGAAACGATCACCTTATTTACCATTTTTAAAACTACATCAATTTTTGGCGCCACTGCCGGGGACTTGTTTTTAGGTTTAGGGTTTTAGATTTATTTTTAGGTTTTTATTTTTAGTTTTATTATTTTACTTTGTTCTATTTTACGTTTCTTTTGGTATTTCTTCTTTTTGCTACAGGTTGAATTTTTGATCGAAAAAAGAAGTAAGCCAAAGTTTTGGAATTAAAGCTAAATACTTGGAATTAAAAAGGGAAAAGCTTAAAGAACGAAAAAGAAGATCGAAGATTTTATTTTATTTTTCTTAATTAGATTTTTAGTTTATTTTAATTAGTTTTAATTAATTTAAAAAATTGTATTAGGGTTTTAATTATTTTTGTAATTTTTCTTTTATTTTCGGACACTTTTGGACATTATTTTTGGACTTTGTACATTTTATTATTTTTAAACCCTACGGAAGGGTAGTTTTAAATATCAAACTGTGTGCAGGGAAGGACGACAATTACGATATTGTCTCGGCCCCTCGGGTTCGCACACTATTGAAAAGGATATTAGTGGCCCGAGTCGACTTCAACGGTTCATCGCCCGTCTAGTACGGGAGGTAAGCTTCGACCAACCCACGAATCTCCTGTCAGTGGGTTTTCTGGACGCCTTTGTATGCATATATGTTGAGGACTGAATACGGAACTTATTTTTTGCATAGTAAAGGGCAAGGCTTGGCCATACAAGATAAGGTTTCGGATTTCATCACCGTCTCCTTCTTGCCCGCCTTAGGAAAACGAAACCTACGCGAACCTAAGCCTAAAATCTTGACTAGAAAGAGACCTATAGGGTATCGAGCTTATTGGAAAATCGTTCAAAAGGACTATACGGGTTACTTTATTAGCCTAACTCAAAGAACAGGAAGATTATTTTAAGTTGATTAGAGCCGCCTTGTAACCCAGGGAAAAGTGCCAAAGAGACAGGGGTATCAAAGCTCCATTGAGCTTCTCCTGTTTCTCTTCGACTTAATCTAATTCAGATCGTTCTAAGAGGTTTGCTAAAATTGTAACCAGTTGCTTTTTGAAAGAATAGAAGCTGGTCTAGAAACAATCTAAGTGGAGCCATCATGCTTGTTGTTTGCTAGATTTAGGTTTGATTTGGTTGAGTCAGGGCACGATTGTGTTAGATTAATTGCTTGTTAGGATTTAATTTTTGCATGCCAAGAACGCCCTTAAGGCGAGCTTGGGATAGAGACCCTCAAGGTAGGTTAATTAGTGGAAGACCGGTAGTTCACCTTAACCTTGAGAAGTCAACTGAGAGTGAAATAGTCACTCCCGAGACCGTGTCAGCAATGACAACTCTGAAGGATTTGTGGAATCCAACCAGGACCTTACGTCCATCTTGCATCAAGTTAGCCTCTACTGAAGCGAGCTACGAACTGAAACCCAAAATCATCCAGATGCTTCCATTATTTTTAGGAAAAGAGAACGAGAATCCCTATTTTCATGTTAGGGAGTTCGAGGAAATATGTAGCACAATCAGGATTAGAGACTTGAATGACGAGTCTATTAAACTTAGACTATTTCCCTTTTCACTAAGAGATAGAGCCAAGTCATGGTGGTATAGCTTGGCCCCTCAGTCGATTGAGACCTATGCCCAACTTACTTCATCTTTTATTCAGAAATTCTTCCCTAAGAACAGAATATCCTCAATTAGGCAGAAAATTTTCACGTTTTCTCAACAAGAGGGAGAGTCTCTATATGTTTATGTAGAAAGGTTCAACGACTTAGTGTCCCAATGCCCAGACCACGGTTTAGATGAGTTAAGTCTAGTTAAGATTCTCTATGAGGGTTTGGATTATGCGACTGTAACCTTGGTTGAGTCCTTGTCGATCGGAGAACTCGACAGTAAGACTCATGCTGAGGCGATGCAATTTCTGAGTGACATTGCCGAGAAAACCCAGCAGTGCGAGAGCAATAGAAATCCCAACCCATTAGAATCCTTATCTAGAAGGCTAGAACTGGTCGAAATGAATCAAGCTAGTAGTTTAGAGCCCCAACCCAATCCAAGAGGCGTCAATGAAATGGCGACGGGTGAGAAATCATCCAGTCACGTGAATGCAGTCACGACCCTCAGGAATGGTAAATTGGTGGACAACGGGGTAACTGGGCCAGATAGTGGACATACTGTAGTTCACCCTGACCCAATAGCCGAAGAGACTGATAAAGTCTCTGATGAGCCTGAGGAAACCCCTCGGGCCACCGATTTTATGCCTAGAGCCCCTTATCCAAGGTTGTTAGCACCTACTCGGAAGGACCCCAGCTTAGAAACTGTCAACATGATAGAGACCCTAGTTCAGGAGACATTACCAAACACTTTGATAGAAGACCCATTAGAGAAATGTCGAGCCCACTTTGGATTAGATTTTCATGAGTTGGACTTTAAGCATGACCCACCAGATACCCTGATAAGTAGTGAGTTAGGCCCATCAGAAGCGGAATCCAAACCGTCTAGTGAGATGGAGCTTAGGCCCAACCCATTAGAAGATCCATTAGAAAAATGCCTAACCAACTACAGATTTAATGGCAATAATGATAGGGTTATTGATGAGGTGCGTACTTTGTTAGGATTTGCACCACCGGATTGTAAGTTAGAAGAAGCAGTTGACTATTTTCGAGAATCTGACGATCTGGAAACGAGTGAAATTATTATTAGTCTATCTAGAGACACTGAAAACTTTAAGTTTGGGGGTGACTATCATACTCCATGTGCTGTACCATTAACTCGTAGAAAGTTCCCTACCTTGGGACCTGACATAGGCACCGCTGCAATTTTACGAGATCATCCTCCAGCTAGATTTACCGATCCTCAGTTGCCAGAAAGCCATCCTCTGGTCGATGTGGTTTACCTAGATAGGGATCAAGGTGTACTCAGATCGTTTATCCTCTTAACTTGCTGCAGTTTACTTCTACTGTGGGGCACACTATTTGATTCAGATGACCCACAGTTGTTCCGATTATTGCTATATGATTTAAGGGGGTGACTAATTCTTTTCTAGTCTGGCTGAAGACTTTAAACTTAGCACTTCTTGGGAGGTAACCCATGCTCAGGCAACAAGGTACTATCTTCCCTCATTTTATTATTTTTGTCCAGTTCTTTACTTAGAAACATTGAGGACACTGTTTAATTTAAGTTTGGGGGTAAGGGAGTCTTTTTAGGAATAATAAAATTCAGAATTTAGCAACTTTTGAACAATTCAGGGTGACACTAACCACTCTAGGTAGATGGAAACTTAGCCATTTTGCTATAAGGATTGGTGTGCCCAGCTAGATGGTCTATTCATAAAGGAGACATAGTTCAGGTGTTAGAAATAACATGATAGTTGTCACCACCATATCACGTTCTGTTTTATTATTTGCAATTTTGTGTTTCTCTGAGAGTATTGGTGGGTCCTAGCATCGACATGTTAATTAGCACTGGAATGACATTTAGTGTGTTGAGATCATGCCCCACATGAATAATACGTTAGTGTTTTAGAGTTATGTGTGTGGTCCCCCTGTCTCCGTCGCCTAAGCAAGCGTGGAATGCAGGATCCATGGGATCACACATGTATTAGGTGTCAGAAAAAAAACAAAATCGAAAAAAAAAAGAAAAAAAAAATCGAAAAAAGTTAGAAAAAAAATTGAGAAATAAAAATAGTATTTGGTATTTTAAAGTTCTCCCTGTCTCCGTCGCCTAAGCAAGCATGGAACGCAGGATCCATGGGAACTTGTAAATATTTTAGTTAGTAGTAACCGTTGAAAATAAATGGGGAGTATCTTTCGCCTTGGTCAACATTTTCAACTAGGTTTCATCTCGGTACTGACCTTCAGACAGATATGGGAAACATCGTTCGCCTTGGTCAACATTTGCAACTTTCTACAGTCTACATTCATCTTCTAAGTCTTTTCATGTGATGAGTGGATAGATAACTGTCTGAGTAGAACTCTGTTGTCTTAGTTATGAATTTTAGTACGCTTGAGTTAGCACTCGTGTACAGTGATTGGATCCATAAAGGGTAATGGTCCCTATAGCCGAATATCTGAGTAGCCAACTAACTAGCTTGTTTAGTGTCTATCCTGAATCATTCACGTGTTGCTAAGATCTAGATCCAGGTTTTGTGGGTATACCTCTTGTAAACCCTCGCGAGACAAAACTCGTCCACTAGGGACACCTAGGGGTTTAACGGCTTGCTGCATATGCTAAATGTAGTCGCGATTCCTGCGAAAGTGAGTTAGGATTTTTTACTTTATTTTTAGAGTAGTTTGCTCGAGGACTAGCAAAATAGTAAGTTTGGGGGTATTTGATAGACACATTTTAGTGTCTAATTTGCACCTTAATTTCTAATGAGTTAGTATTCGATTTTGTGTCTATTACGTGTTTTTATGCTTTTGTAGGTACATTAGAAGAATAAAGATTTGTGGAAAAATTGGCTCAAAAAGTGTTAAAGGCACCCGGGACCAGTGTTATTGGCACCCCTAGAATGGATAAGGGATACCCTAGAATCGGGCCGAGTTGAATCGGACCAACTCAGCGAGTTGGATCGGCCCGAGTCACCAACTCATTGGGATCTTCCTGATACACGAACTGTCAACTAAATCAACGTGAAAAATGGGTTTTTTTCGATTCCAATTTGTTCCAAAAGCTACAAGAGTTCAACACAAGATTAAACACATCGATTTGGAGTGATTTACGCCGGAAAATATTGTGCAATCGTGAATTTGGACGGAAAAATGGAATCCGGCTTGGAATCGGATTTGTGAAGATTTGGATAGATTTTAAAGAGTTCTATTAGGTTTAGAACTCTCCCTAGGGTTTGTAGAGCCTATATATATGAAGAGAAGCTAAGAAAAATCAACAGAGAGGCCTAGAGATCGATTCAGAGAATTCCGGCAACTTCCGGTCGTCGCCGGTAACTGCTGCTGCACCGGCCGGCGAGTTCTTCACCCAGCCATCACCGGAGAAGAAGACTATGTAACATTTATTTCTGTTGCTGATTTAAACTGCTTCTGTTACCTATTCTTTTAAACCTTTGTTGCTTAGAAACACTTCTGTAACAGCTGAACCCTGTTCTTCAACACTTATAAACGTATCTGTTCAGCTGTTGCACTATTCTTTAACCTTGTAATCAACTTTTTGAGCAATGAAAAGGTCTTTTGAGCAAGTTTTCTCCACCATGAGCTAAGTCTATTTACTGGGATGATGGATAAGGTACTTTTCTCAATTGTATGTGATTTAATTATTTTCTAATAATTATTTATAATTCTTTTGCTATTAGAATTGCATAATTTTAAATAGTGAAAACGGTTTTCTTTCAACAGTTGTGCTTTTGCTTGATGGATTATGCTTGGTTAATTAATTTTGATAGTCCATGCTTGTGATTTACCTCTGTTTGTTAGCATAACGAAACCAATTTTGGCAATTACTTGCGCTTCAATTAATTTAAAAAGAATTATCTGATTAATCACATAGGTTGTTAGAATTACCTGATTCCTGATTCCTGGTCCTTTTAAAATTATTCGAAAATCATATTTAGGTTATTTAGTCTTTTTTATACTCCTGGAATTTTCTAGAGTTAATTTAAATCATTATTTTCTAAGATCATTACCTTTACAAGTTCGAGAAACGATCACCTTATTTACCACTTTCAAAACTACATCACCAGGCAATGTTATGTAAGCTTGCTTATTGGTTTGTTGTTGTGCACAGTCTTCTTTGTATATGAACCAGCATCGTTTTGCCATGTGTCCTGACTTTTTGAAAATCTGACACGGTCCTTGGTCTGTTGATTCATATCTTCCAGGAGCATAGTTGTTGGTATGAGCCTGACGATTTGAACTGAAGCTTCTTCTCTGTGGTTTCCTTGGTTGGAACCGAGAGTTGTTGTGTGATGCAACATTAGCAAGGGGCTCCTGCATTAGTGCTAGTTGTTGCTCCAGACGCATATCATATGTTAGGAGATGTGCATAAACGTTTTTGTGCTTAAATTGTCAATAGTACTTAATGAAGTTACTATTGCATCATAAGCCTGATTCAATCCATTCATGATTGATTGTTTCTTATCTTCTTCTGTTATTGTGACTCCAGAAGCAGTTAATGAGTTGAATAGAGTTTTTGCCTTGATATATACTCATGCATAGAAAGATTACCTTTGCGCAGGTTTTGTAGTTCCCTTTTTAGATGCATATGATGTGCCTGGTTGTTTGGAGCAAACCTTTCTTCTAGGGCTTCCCAGACTTCTTGAGATGATGACAGACCTACTACTCCAGTCATGACTTCTTCTGTGAGTGAAGACAGAAGCCAGCCCATAAGTATGTTGTCTTGCTCCTCAAATTTAATAAATTCAGGTTTATATCTGTTTGATTTGGCAAATACTTGGGTGGTTTTTCAAATGACCCATCAACATAGCCTGAGAGATTGTAACCCTTCAACAAAGGTTTGAACTGTGTTTTCCATAGTAAGTAATTGGTTTCTGTCATTTTGATGTTTACTAAATGGTTGACGTGCAACTGTTGCAGGGTATTGGTTTGTGCATCCATTGATGCGTCGGTGTTGGATCTTTTGGCTGATACCAAGTGAAGACAATAGTTCTGATGTTTCTATTGTTTTTTAACTTAATTATTAACGTGAACTTGAACTCTCTTATATAGCAGAGAGTGTTTACATAGGATACAAAGTCTAAGCAAATCCTATAACAGAATATAATAAGATGTTAACAAATCCTAAAGACTAGGAGTTGGGATAGTTATCAGGTTGAGCTGGCTTTAGTTATCTCAGACTTGATCTTTTAACCATGTGGTTCAACAGTATAATGCACTATTGTTGAAATTATTGTTAATGTAATCAAAGGAGAAGGTAATTGGATAAGCACACGTGGAAATGAAAATACCTACTTTGCTCATATAATATTCCAGTTTTATCCGATATCTCAAGTTATTCGGCTTACCCTATATTGATCATCATCCTTTTCATATGGTTACTCACTATCTCTCATTTTTGTTATGTACAATTTTTATTTTTCTTGGTTGATTATGATATAAATGAATTTTAATTTATATCTCTTCTATTAGATATTCTGGATTTTCGCTACTTAACTAAGTTGTGGACTTCTAAAAAGCCGATTTGCAACCACGACAGTTTCATTTTGCAACACGAGACTACGAGAGATCAAACGGCTTATATGAGAAGCCAAAAAGTTAATACTTCTTCCTTCTGCGCCAAAATGTAGTCGTGTTTGGACTTCAAGTGGGCTTCTAAATGTCATCCCAATACAATATGTAATCCTGTTGAAATTTACTTCGACGCTACACTTGAAAAGTTCATGCCAATAAAATTGAAAAAGTAGCTAGAAGTCATAGTTGAGATATTATTTTATTTAATCGATTCACAATGGTACTGCATTTTCTAATTCAAATAGAAAAATAAAACGAAAAATTATTTGTGGATACTGTTTTGGTGCACTCGTTGCACCCGGTCTGATATGGAATCCACGTCTTTAATATATTTTTAAAAAATCCTAGTTCCCACGTCAGTTACTAAAAATGAAGATAGATAGAAGGAGACTTTCTATTTTGATTGATGATCTATGCCACCATAAAGAAAACAAACGAAAGGGTGCGTATTTTAGGAGATTTGAGGTTAACCCATTGATCTGATTTAAATCAGTATTATTCCAGTCCATGTTAAGGTGATTAAGAAGGTACGAACTTTGTGCTTATTTTTCATTTTTAAGGTTTTTGTTTTGTCTGTATCATGTTAAATTGTTTTTTGGCTTCACGGATGGTAGATCCGTTGTAGAGGCTAATACAGTAACACCAAGCGAGTTTGATAACTAACCAACATAAATGAAACATATAAACCAAAAAATTTATCAAGTCTTGGGGCGCCCAACCACTTCAATCTCGATATAATTTTATGAGAATACCGATAAATAGTCTAATATCTTTTTTAATAGCACAAATTTGATTTTTTAAACTATCTTTATCTTTTATTTAGGATCTCCATTTTTTTTTTGGTTGAAAATAATGGAACAATTATATTCCAAAAACAGTTTCTTGCTTGACCAACACCTACACTACCATCACCCGTAATTACGATATGTGCTTCACATAGTGCTGCGTCTTTCTCCATAGTAAAATGAATTTGTATCTTTCTAGGTTTTCTTGTTTTGGAAGTAGACATGGTTGTAGAGGAGTAAAAAAGAAAAAAAAAAGGTATGAATTGAGTAGAAGAGTAGAGAAAAATTGGGTGTCAAATGAGTAGAGTAGAGAGGAATGTATATAGAGGGGGAAGAAAAATAGCCATTTCTAGCTGTTGGCAATAACTACAATTTTTATTTGGGATTTTCCTCCAAACGGCTGCCATTTGGATATGTAAAGTATCCAGACGGGTGAAGTTCAGCCGTTTGGAAGTAAATAAAACCCAGATGGGTGAACTTTAGCTGTCTGGGTTCTTTGGAGGGGGAAAGATCACCCATTTGTCTCAGACGAATGAAGGTCACCCGTCCAGTGAAGGCTGCCGAGCACTCCTTCGATCGAATCAGTGGTTGATAGTTTTTGGGGAAAAGATCACTTCTCTCTACCCATAATAGAGGCAAATTAGCTTTTTTTTGATGAAACTCCTTCACTTTTAAGGAGAGCACTCTACCAATAGCCCTTGCTGTTATATGAAACTATTGGTAAAGTTTAATTTTTGTTAATTATTCAAGTCTACTTTGTTATTCAATCTTTAATGGTAGAAAACTTTTTACTCAATAAATTATTTTTCATTGCGAAGGAATCACAACCTAAACCGTGGGAGCTACTCTAGTAAAAGGATCATTGATGGTGCAAGACGTCTGTATGAGGAAGAATTCTTTAGAGCTATACCGGATATCTTTTTAATTAGCTTTTGGGTTTAATATCCTGGTGAATTTGAGGGCCACGAAAAAAACTAATTAGGGGCTACTTTTTTAAAGCAATCCAATAGGTGTGGCTAAGGGGTGACCTAGGATACGTAAAAATACTAAAATATCCTTTTACTTATCAAATAATTACCACAAAACCTTTCACTAATAAAAGTTTGAAACCCTAAACCTAAAATCCAACATGTTATAATCGGTAGTTTCGTGTTTGTGTTAACTACCGATTATTGTGATGTTCTTCATTGTCCATGAACTTCATGCACAATCGGGAGTTATGTTTAGTCATAAACTACCGATTGTATTACTGGACAAAAATTTAGTGGTAATCGGTAGTTTCGTATAGGGTTAAAATTCCGATTTAGCAAGTTAGTGATACTTAAAAACATCCAACACAATCGGTAGTTATTTTTACACATAACTACCGATTATTCTACTGGATGCAAATGTACACATAATCGAAAATTATTATTTTTATGTAACTACCGATTGTAGTGTGTTCAATGCACAATCGGTAGTTATGTAGAGCCTGAGCTACCGATTAAGCACGATCGGTAGTTAAGTTGATTTTTTAACTACCGATTATGAACAATTGGGTGAGTTTAATGTACTTTGTGAACAATGTGATTCAATTAGTTAATTGGTTTTGTAAAACAGTTGAACATAAAATCATTTCATTGAATCTAAAAGGCATACAGAGCGTAACATTACATGAAATGAAATACACTTAAGCATATAGGTTGAAACCGAACAAGGGAAGTTCTTCCAAAATCCGATAGCAATCCTCATGCATAAACTCCTCCCCATGCTTATTTTCATATTGCTGGAGAGCCATCACCCACTGAAAAACACAAATCAATTATAAGTTTGAATGTTTGAAAACTCTTTTTAATGAACGACTTATTAACGTAAAAGACGTACTCTTGCCACAGGCGATTCGGTGGGACGAGCTCGGAATCTCAATATCATTTCCTCTTTCAAGTGTTCCAACCGTTCGAACAACTCCTCATACCTTGTCCTAATGCCTCTAGGCGTTCTCTAAAATTCATTTCCGTTTAAGAAATTCTTAAACTACCGATTGTGATTGTACAAAATGTTAAAATTTTACAAAAAACTTCGATTTCCAATTTGGGGCTACTTATGATAATCGGTAGTTTAAGAAATTCTTAAACTACCAATTGTGATTGTACAAAATGTTGAAATTTTACAAAAAATTTCGATTTCCAATTTGGGGCCACTTATGATAATCGGTAGTTTAAGATTTTCTTAAACTACCGATTGTAATTGTACAAAATGTTGAAATTTCGATTTCCAATTTGGGGCAACTTCTGATAATGGGTAGTTTAAGATTTTCTTAAACTACCGATTGTGATTGTACAAAATGTTGAAATTTTTTAAAAAATTTCGATTTCCAATTTGGGGCAACTTCTGATAACCGGGAGTTTAAGAAATTCTTAAACTACCGATTGTGATTGTACAAAATGTTGAAATTTTACAAAAAATTTCGATTTCCAATTTGGGGCTACCTATCATAATCGGTAGTTTAAGAAATTCTTAAACTACCGATTGTGATTGTACAAAATGTTAAAATTTTATAAAAAATTTCGATTTCCAATTTGGGGCCACTTATGATAATCGGTAGTTTAAGATTTTCTTAAACTACCGATTGTGATTGTACAAAATG
>JAJJMC010001317.1:1413216-1433116 GCA_023531435.1 Papaver californicum
TTTTCTTAAACTACCGATTGTGATTGTACAAAATGTTGAAATTTTTTTAAAAAAATCGATTTCCAATTTGGGGCAACTTCTGATAATCGGTAGTTCAAGATTTTCTTAAACTACCGATTGTGATTGTACAAAATGATGAAATTTTTTAAAAAAATTCGATTTCCAATTTGGGGCAACTTACATAATCGGTAGAAGATCTTTATGTTTTAAATGTGCCAAAGGGAATTTATGCTTGCTTTTTTCCATTGAACCTTTAATCTTAATGAGATCACGTTCGGGGAACACAGTAAATGTGCATTTGTCCGAAGTGTGGCAAGCGATGTTCAACAACGACATGTTGTACCTGTTTGTCTTATAAGTAGCATCTACGAATAAAATTTGATGAAAACATTGAGCCAATTGGATCATCTGCGGATGTGCCAAGAAAATACGAATCATCTTACCATCCCTTTCTTCTTTTCTCAATGTCTAACCGTGTTTCTCGGCTAACCACTCAGATTGTTGCATAACCATTCGACCATCCCATTCCGTCCTTTTGATCTGTGCTAGCACCGAGTAAATTGTTGACAACGAGGACAAGTTGTTGGGGTCGTCAGTCTTTATCTTAGATAGGATTGAACTCTCTTTCATTACGGTCCTCATAAACTTCACCGTCTCCATTTCCTTTGGTTTTAACTTGGCAACCATTACGTGCCCAACAAGATTTTTCGGATCTTCGTGGTTGTGACGACCATTAGCAACTCTAAACATTTTTTATACTTTTCCTTTCTTACCTTCGGGCTTATGGAAGATAATCTTAAATGGGCATCCAATCTTCTTTGAATTACCTCGGTATATCCTCTCCGTCTTCTTTACATATTTATAATTCTTTCCCATATGACTCTTTCTATCGCCACCTCTCTCACAAATCATTTCAAATCGATCAACTTTCACGCGATTGTTCTGAACTACAACGCACATCTTCTCTTTTGCCTTGTTGAGAAGCCATTCCTTTGCCTCCGCCTTACTTCCAAATGTCTTAATACGCATATAAAAAAACAAATATCATAAGTCTAACCATGTAACATACATTCTTAGAAAAAGTTAAGAGAGTGGGTAGGTAGCGTACCAAATCATTTGCATAGTGTAGGGAAGTATTAGGACCCTCGTATGCAACATGATTAACCCATTCAATAATCTACGTAAAATAGCAACGAGTTAGACAATTATAATCGATAGTTAATTAGGTTCACTTGCTACCGATTACCAACAATCGGTAGTTAATAATACTCCCGTGCTACCGATTATCTACAATCGGTAGGTAATATGTATTCCTAAACTACCGATTGTAGCAAGAAATTAACTCTAGTCCTGTACTCATATAATCGGTAGGTTACTATTTAAAATTAACTACCGATTGTAAAGTTTGCAAAAAAATATCTCTGTAGGTTTGGAGAAATTCAATTTTGGGGCCACTAATATAATCGGTAGATAATAAGTTCTCCTAAACTACCGACTGTGCAAAAAAAAAATTCAAAAAAAAAATAATTTGGGGCCACTAACATAATCGGTAGTTAATAAGTTTCCTAATCTATCGATTATGAAAAAAGAAATTCAAAAAAAAATTCAATGTGAGGATTTTGTATAATCGGTAGTAAGTAATCTTCACGAGACTACCGATTGTCTTATTATTTTGGAACAGACATATAATCGGTAGTTTATGGAGTACCATAAACTACCGATTATGGTACGTCCATGGCATTCAATGCATGTAAAAATAAATGTTTTTTGTTGCCGATCACATACAAACACATACAAATTGGGTTTTGAGCTTCTTAACACAATACCTGATTGTTTGATGCATTATTATCTTCATTTTGATGTGATTCATCGTCTAGGTTTTCTTTCACACCAAAATTTGGATCATCCAACAAATAACCCAAATCGTCATCTCTAAACGTGTTTGAACCTTCAATACTGTGTTCTTCATGTTCAATCTCATCTTGTTTGTCATACCCATCCATGTTTATGATTGAATTTAGTCAAAATTTGATTTCCCAAAAATTCTTCTCCTTCTTCTTCTTCTTCCTCTCTAACACACTCTCTATTTCTATTCTAAAACTAAAACTCAAATTCATCATTTAACACTAACTATAACCAATTAATCAATTAATTAATCAAAAATAACACTAATTAAGCAAGGGTAGATTAGTCATTATAGAAAATAAATGGATAAGGTATGTCTTAAGATTACTTCAAAATGACCTTATTTTGTTTTATTAGTAGTCCCTAATTAATTTTTGATGACCCTCAGATTCGCCAAGTTTAATATGATTCTGTAAAACAAGTAAAAAAGTTCTGAATGTTTCATGTATTATCTATGTTCAGTCTTAAAATTCACTGTATACTCTTTCTACTAAATGAATGGAGAACTTTTATCTAACATTCCTATACATGTTAAGTTTTTTAACGGGTTCAGGTCTTAATAGTTCTTGTTACTTAATGGTAATAGTTGGAAGATGCAGTTGTATAGAAATGAGTGGTGACACAATACATACACCATTAGGAGTTCAGAGCAAATTGTCAAGGTACATATATTATTACTGATTAACCAAACTTCCAGTATTTGTACAACAGACCTACAATAGTGTAGACTGTTACAATTTACAAACTTCTTTAACAGGATTACAAGAAGAAAAAAAAAAATTGACAAGCCAAAAACAGTAAAAAATAGTTGCAGAACCAAAGTACTCCACTCCATTTACAATACCTCAAGGTATATGAACTTCTGAAAGAGGGAAAGCTCATGCATGGTTGTGTTTTTTAATAAACTCTACCACCAAATATTTTTGATCATCTTGTAATAATTCAATGACAAAATGCGCCTTACAGTTGGTCTCTGTTTAGGGCCCTGAAATCACAGGAGGAACAAAATCAAATTTGATGATACGACAATGTAACAAAACCGAAAGTAGTCTTACGGTTCGTGACTGCAAAATGGTGAACAACAACTACCATCTAGCAGACCAATGAGGCATGTTCATCAGCAGACGTTATCCAAAATGACTAAACATGTAAACATCAATAAAAACATCAAATAGTAAAATTCTTAATTTTCCACATCTTCCATCAATTAGGGCTTCACAAAATAAACAATGAGAAAGAAAAAAACATAACTGCATTGCATAAACTGTGATATACACTCATAACATTAACCCATGGCGAAATTCAACGTAATCTACTCAAAAATCAATCACATAATGAAATTACAAGAGTAGAAAATCGCAAACTGAACAGTGGTAGAATTGATCTTCGATAGTGCAGTTTCAGACTTTGGATTGCCAAAGTAAACACTAATATATAGTGTAAACCAAGCGGCTAAACACAAAACTAGGCTACACCTATGTAGTTACAACTACAAGTCTACAAGTACTATCTATCACACACTGTCAAGAATGAAAGAGTTATTATCCAGCACAAGGTGAACATACCTTTGAGAGCAGTCATTCCCTGTTGATTATGTCGCTGCCACTAAACATTCCCGATGATATACTCACCTGAAAAAATATAGTACAAATTAACGGGTACAACACTTAACTGGAATATGTAATTACCAAATACCAGGTACATGTTAGGTGTTCACAGAACATCTATGTGAAAAAAATCTTGGATTTTAATTAAGCAATTATTCTCTCAATGGGACAAAATATCAAACATGTTAAAAGCAATAAGAACTTTTTTTTTTAAGCCAGTAATAAGCAAAAAAGAACTTGACACATGCTTTTGATCTTCTCCTGAGAAGATTGGAGAGTACCAAAGCAATTACTTACTGAGAATTAAGCTTTATTCACTAAGCATTCACACACAACAAGAGGATCTACTCAAAGACCAAGAAAACTAACCTAGATTCAAAGAGTAACCAGAAGGATTACACATCAAATTTCTCTAAAATTTTAATAAAATCTCACTACTTAAAATTTATACTTCGATTCGAAAGTAACCGAACAAACTTCTTATCCTTAATTTCGATTAAGAACTCAGAAATTTCAATACATACCTGTGAACTTCGATAATTCAACAAGGGATTTAGGCTTATGTGGTTTTTATGGACAACCGATTGTATGGATGCCACACCGAGTGTAATGTGTGTATCCACAAATAATTTTCGAAAAAAAGTGGTGATTAAGGAAAATAATTAACGACACATTTAAGATTTTTTTTCTTTTTTGGTAACCTTCACCACCCCGGCTCAACTTTTATTTTTAATGGATGATGTTTTAAACACAATCATTCATACGACAAAGGATTTCACCATTTCAGCTCTAGGCTACAGAGTTTGTGTTTGGGTCTTTTTACCTTGAATAACCCACACCACTTCAATTTTAGGCTACAAATTTTGTGTTTACCTCACTTTAACTTGAGTTCACCATTTAACTGCTATAGGAGTTGACTTCCTTTTCACCTGAGCCTTTAGTTTACTCCTATATCTCAAAATTCAGTATTTCAGAATCGGCGACATTCAACTATTTGCAACGGTATATTATGCTCAAAGATAACAATCAAATGACTAGAATAGTTGCACAAAAAATTGTACCACTAATCTATAAATAAGCTACTTATAGACTAACTCATGAATGAAACATCTCGATCTTATGAACAATCAGAATTTCATGATCGCCCTTCAAAAGGTAACTTGTTGCCTTGTTGGTCATGGAACTTAAAATCTGCATGAGAATGTTTCCGAGTCCCGACCTTTAACTGTTGTGGATCTATTTTCAGGGAGAGGCCAATTCCATTTTTGTTATTTTTTGACGACCACGAAATATTTTTATTATATTTCCGAATGCGACCCATGTTTATTTGATTTGAGAGCAAGAGTGCATTTTACACTATCCGGAGATGGCTCAAAACCGAGTTCCTAAACTCGACATTGTTCTAAGATATATTATGTTTGTGTCACGCAATTTATCAGACAGTGGTCGACCCAGTTGACCGCCTGTCTAATAATACAACTAATCTACGACAATATATTTGCACCTGAATTAAATGCAACACGAGGATGTATGCTTTCAAAATGTTGCAATCAGCCGGAATAAGTGTACGTGTCTAGTCAAGGACAGCAACATGTCTAGCTAATTAATGAGATTTGAGAATAAACTCACGCTTATGGCAGTTGCCCTTTAAATTCCCTACATATACAGAGAGATATGTGTATGGTGCATATCATAAATGTTCATGTCTATACACGTGAATTACCTTTTTTAAATTTTACTCTTCTAACCTAACAATTCACGAAGTTTTGTTTTTACGACTGACCCAACAACCAAAATGACATTTGACTCGACTTGACCTTGCCCTTTTGATCAACAAAGTAGTGATAGCTAGCTGGTCTCTCATGCATAGTCTCATGTTGCATGTGAAGTGTGCCATAAAGACCTTAGTCCTTCATTTAATGCATACATGATACATCGCTATAAATATTGCGAGATATGCATCTTAAATTCATACCAACCGATCTTTGTGGTACACTTTTCTAGCTCATCTATTTTAGTTTTTGCTCTAGTAACACTCTCCTCCGTCTCCTGAATTTATCGATCTCAATAAACTTGGGTTTTGTTCATTAAAAATTATTAGAAGAAAAATGAAAAACAGCATCTCATTTGGATCGTATAATGTACTTCTTGCGACGATATGCCTTTCGGTTTTTGCCTTCAGTGGAAGTTTTCGTTTGACGCATGGTACATATATTACATTACCTCAACAATTTCAAGTAATGTTTTCCTTATCCATGATTAATTAGTTGATTTCTTGAGTTCTTCTTTGGACTAAAGTTTTTTTTTCCCTGGTTAAATAATCAAGGCATGACAGTGAGATCGAGTGATGGTGAAGTAGACAGAGGAGATCGATCTTATATTATCCCCAAGGTTTGTCCTTCTCATAATCTAATTTGTCCAAAAATCTGCAGTTTATAGGCTTAAATTTTATGTCCAAAGACAAAGAACAATCAATGTATGGTTTGAAGTATCAACAACTAATAATTAGTTACAACTTTTGCAGAAACTAGGAGTCAATAAGAAGGACGAAGTAGGAATGGAAATGTACCCGACAGGAGGTTCAAGTTTACCGGACTGTTCTCATTCGTGCGGGGCATGCTTTCCATGCAAAAGAGTGATGGTTAGCTTTCGATGTGCCTCTACCGAGTCTTGCCCTGTTGTCTACCGTTGCATGTGTAAAGGAAGATACTATCACGTCCCTTCCAACTGATCAGTCGGATCGAAATTACACGACACAGTTTTGGGTCTTTGTAATGAGAAACACAAGATACATTGATTGATGGACATTGACGGAGCGAGGCACATTATTTGGGATTTTACATGGAGAAACTTTGGATTGATCTTTCGTCGCTGTCACCGACATAATCATATTGTCATTCCGGAAGGCGCATATTCTGTGTTATGTGCATGAGTTTAGTTATGCAAGAGTTTTGCATATATCAGCACTTTAGCAAGAATCACATATTGATGTCTAACTTATTTGTCTCAATTGAATTTTTGATATCCCATATTGTCAATGATTCGATTATGAAAAAGGGAAAAATTCATATGTGAAAAATATAATACAGCAACAATCACTCTTGTCTCACGGCCAAAGCATCGATCGATCCCATTTTAGGTGAACACCCGATCCGTATTTCGGCTCCAATATAAGCGCGAATTCATATAATTTGAATAGCCAGCCGGGTGCATTTGTTGCTCAACATATACCCAAACTCAACCAATAGTTGTTTTGTTTTTATAATTCAGCTGGATTTAAGTGCAGATGAATTTCAAACTCAGATAACAGGTATCAGTTCAGTTGAGCTTGGAATCCTATAACTTCCACTAAGCTAAAAGTAATTTGCTCGGCAAAGTACGATTACGCACACCACTGTTAAACTTAAACGAAATTATTTTATCCTTAAACAGAAAGCCTGATAAGTTAACACAATTGGATCTGTGGCGCAATGGTAGCGCGTCTGACTCCAGATCAGAAGGTTGCGTGTTCGATTCACGTCAGGTTCATTTTTATTCACGTTACTCTTTTAACCTTAACCACACCCCGCCCCTCTCTCCGAGCAATGAAAAAGCTCAAAATTCTCACTCAAATCCTTACCTAACAATTCAACCTCTCATTTCTAAAACCCTAACCTCAGAAACCCACAAATAATTCCCCCTCTTAATTTCCTCAATGCCTTCATGTATATCAACCTCATCACTTCAACTCTCCACTGTAACAACATCTAGATTTTCACTTAAAAAATCCACCATTAGTGATTTTAATTCAACACCCCCATTTCTTCAAGGTTTAGTAAGGAAACCCTTTGTTAGAATCAGTTGTGTATCTGCTAAACCAAAGAGAAAAACAGGTTCAGTGAGTGAAAGATCAGAGTCTCAGGAATTAGTTTATCTTCTTTTGAGGAGTTTTAATGACCAAAAACCTTTGATTTCTACATTGAATAAGTATGTTAAGATTGTTAGAACTGAGCATTGTTTTCTTCTCTTTGAAGAGCTTGGAAAGAAGGATAAATGGCTTCAATGCCTTGAGGTTTGATATCTCCTCCTCCCTAAATTTTCAATTTTTGGTAAATTTTAGTGGGAATTATGAGGGGATTTTTAATAGGCATTGAATCATGAATTAGGGTTTTTAGATTTCTTATTGATGGGTTTCTTCTGCCATTCAAAATCAAGAAAGGGGATTTTTTTTTATGGCAGACTAGTTATTTCTACTCAATTTATTCTTCCACTCTGCTTACATCCACCTGTTGTCCCTTTGATGGAAATGATCCAATATTCTCTTTTGTTTCTGATGTCATTATCATTGCGATTGCAACAATTAACATCATTTTCTTGCGAAAAAATTGGTTGAAATTGGAGCTGTTAGTGTGTTTGATTGAGCTAAAACTTATAACTCTCAAGCACCCTTTGATGAGGTTAAAAAATTGACCCAATGTACTTGTTGGGAAGGATGACCTGCATAAGGAGGAAAACGAATGGCTCCATGGAATAGTGTAATACTGTAACGCCGATCCCTGCAGCTGCTGTAAGTGGAGAGTCATAAGGAAATATTTGAGTGGATTTACGTTGTCTCAGCACAAGTGTCTTTTTTGGTTCTGGGTTATGAGCTTTAAACAATATGCAGTTTTGCCATTTTTATCTTCAAGATAACCTTTTCTGGGTATTTCATAGTATGTACACAATTTACAACTAGCTTAGCTTGATTGACTAAATGTTCCATACTTCCATTTTCACGTTTAGGTTTTCAGGTGGATGCAGAAGCAGCGGTGGTACGTTGCAGATAATGGTGTTTATTCAAAGTTGATATCTGTGATGGGAAAGAAAGGCCAAACGAGAATGGCAATGTGGCTTTTCTCAGAGATGCGTAATAGTGGTTGCCGCCCTGACACTTCTGTCTACAATGCACTTATAACAGCTCACCTTCACTCCAAAGATAAACCTAAAGCTTTGGCCAAAGCCCTTGGATACTTTGAGAAGATGAAGGGAATAGAAAGATGTAATCCAAATAATGTTACATACAACATTCTTTTGAGAGCTTTCGCCCAAGCCCGTGATATCGATCAAGTAAATGCGTTGTTCAAAGAACTAGAAGAGGGTATTGTTTCCCCAGACACTTATACTTACAACGGTGTGATGGATGCGTATGGAAAAAACAAGATGATCAGAGAAATGGAAGGTGTACTCTCCCGTATGAAAAGTAATCAAACTAAACCAGATATTATTACCTTTAATTTGCTGATAGATGCTTATGGGAGACGGCAGTCTTTTGATAAGATGGAACAAGTTTTCAAGAGCTTGCTACGGTCCAAGGAGAAACCTACATTGCCTACATTCAATTCAATGATTACAAACTACGGGAAGGCGAGACTTCGAGAGAAGGCAGAAACAATGTATCAAAAGATGACTGATATGGGTTATACGCCAAGCTTTGTCACATACGAGAGTTTGATAACCACTTATGGATATTGTGATTGTGTTTCAAGGGCTAGAGATATATTCGACAGTATGGTGGAATCTGGGAAGGAAGTTCCAGTTTCAACTCTTAATGCCATGCTTGATGCCTACTGTATGAATGGCTTGCCCACAGAAGCGGATCTTCTTTTAGATAATGCGTGTGGTAATGGCTTACTTCCACAGGCTTCGACATATAAGCTTCTTTATAAAGCATACACAAAAGCCAACATAAAGGAACTTATAGATAAGTTGCTAAAGCGTATGGATAAAGATGGTATTGTTCCCAACAAGACGTTCTTCTTAGAAGCTCTTGGAGTATTTGGGTCATCTGGCACGGCGTCAGAGTCTAATAGTAAATCAGCTGGCTCTGGGAGTAATAGACGGATCAAGTCAAGATCAGAGTCCAACAGTAGCAATAGTAGATCGCCTGGTTCTAGCACTAAACAGATTAAATCAGGATCAGTGTCTAATAGTAGGTCGCCTGGTTCTGGCAGATTGGTGCAAAGAAACAGTTAGAAGTTTCTGACATAAAATATAAGGCATCTATCTATGTGTTTTAACTATGTTACGATTGAGTGTAAATTAAATGAAGTTACAATTTTGTGTAAATTAGATGAAGTTGACAGAAAAAAACGTTTTTGGGCTTTTACACCAGGGGAAGCAAGATTGTAGTTCCTCTGCTGAGCACCTTGTAATCGTGAGTCAGATGATCACCTGATAAATTGCCATTCATTTTAGTTTGATGACAATTTCATTATATTTCCATGTAATGTTCATGTATCAAAGCTGTCTCAAGACTATAAAATGAATTTCTACATAAAGAATAAGTGTAGAGAAAATGGTTGATATAGGGATGGGAGCAAAATATTGAGATGTTGGAGTGAACTAATAAAATTTTATGGAGTAGTTAAACAGGCTAGTGGTCGGAAATGAACCTTTGTATTATTAAAAGAAAATAATGTTTGAAACCTTACTGGAGGTGCTGTGGATGCATAAGGATAGTTATTGAGAAAGACAAAGTTGATGGATAGTTATTGAAAAAGATAAAGTTGATTTGAACAGAAGGGAAATAACACAGCGTGAGGGGGAAAACGTAAAATAGACTATTTGAATGAAAGGGAAATGCCACAAATTGGAACGGAGAAACATATAGTAGACAGTTTGTATGTTCCCGAAGGACATCCACAACACTTACGTAAGCATCATACTCATTTTCAAGATTTATGAAAGAACTATACAGGACACGTACAGTCCAAACTTAAATAGAAGCTGGAAAAAAAAGTTTTGATGTACGTATCAGTTTTACTAAATTTTTGCATTAGAACAGACTAGACAGATAATTTAGATGGAAAACAGTATAAAAACGGTAATTTTTTTATAAAAAGAATAAATAAATAATAGTAATTAAACAGTAATGATAGTGGTTGGAAATAAACTTTGTATTATTAAAAGAAAATAACGTTTAAAACTATTTTTTTTTCTCTAATTCTCTCGAAGTTGTTTTTTACTCACTCAAGTTTGGACTCAAATATAAGGTTTAACCAGGATGGCCTGAATGTGGGGCTCCTTGGGCTTGGATATGATTTCGAAGCCCAGTCATTTGATCATTCCGAAGAAATTTAGGTCGGGAGTTGCCGGCATTTTACCGATTTGTATTACACCTAGTATCCGAGAAAAAGGTGTTCCTCTAGCTTCACCTTGAGTTTGCATATCCTTGAAATTCACCTCGAGGTCACGGTGCAATGTGATGCAAATTTTGGGTAGGTCGCAGGTAAATGATAAGTCACGATCGTGTTTGAGTGGGTTATATTTATGGGCATACATTAAATCATTGTGACATATTCTAGATGATGGATTTTGGTTGGTCAAGTGGTATATTCTATGAGACTGGCAGATTTTAAGACACAATGCCAAAGTTTTATAGGGTGTTTCGATATCATTTAAGAAGTTTTTTATATTTATAGGGTGTTTCAATACCATTTAAGTCTTATATTTTATGATACCATTTATAAATAAAAAAGTCAAAAATTAATTTGGATATGTAATTCTAAATTGATTTTTACAAGTAAAAAATTAACTTTTGATGAAACAAAATATTTTTACTTCTAATTTCTTAATCACAATTTAAACTTATGAATACATTTTGAGTCACTATAAAATTTTGGAATTAGTAGCTAACTAACTTTGGGGTCGGATGGAAAATTTTTAAATAAAATTTTGATTTTAGGTCAAATAGCAGATATAGGATCAACAAAGGAGGACCCATTGTAGGTTAGAAAAAGGTTAATTACTCCGTTCCCTATAAAATTCTTACAAACCCAGTGTAGTTAGTGTCCTTTAAACTCTACACCTAGGTTTACATTTGCCGAATAAACTAAAATAAAAAATACAGAGTATCATATTGTGTTTTATTTTTTATTTTTGACAAAAAAATCTGTGGTTTATTGACTGACTGGGTGGTATCAGGGGCGAGTAGTAAAAATAGTCGGATGTAGAAAACAGACGAGATGGTCAAACGACTCAAATTTTGATTCTAAACCTATTGGGCGGCAATATCTGGATAAACCATGTTAAGTGGTAGTTAATTAAGGAGGTAATCCTTAACAAGGTGTGATTAAGTGATCAGAGTTTGAATCCAATTAGGATTTATTTACTATTAATTTTGATCGAATAAGGAAGAGTGGATTAATTAGGTTTATATTAAAACTTTACTTTTCTCCATAAATATAAATATAGTGTTTCTTTCTTCTCCAATCCATCTTAGTGTTCAGTTGATTTTCAAAATATGTCGGCGATTTGTTCGATTGGTTGCTCTATATGCATCGGGTCCATGTTCGTTGCCTGGACTTGTGGTTGCGGTTACCAATTAATCCAACTTACACGACAGCCTCCTAGTCAGCCGCCGACGATAGCATGGATAAACCAAAGTACTCGTACTTCTTTGGAAAATTCTCAACAAACATCATCACAACTTCACTACCCACCACCAACTCAAACAATCCAGAGACAACAAGTTAGACAGCCTCCTCGTCAACCGAGGATGATAGGACAGATAAACCATGATCCTCTCGTCCATGTAACTGAACGAGGAATCGTCATGGAAGATCATCTCGAGCAATCAAATAGCGGAAGTACAAATGGTGTTAGTAATTGTAGCGTCGACGTAAGTACTTTTTTGAGAAATTCTCAACAAAGAGATCCACCTTCAGAGTACAGACATTCCGTGGTAGATGTGTTGTCTTGTTGCCCTATTTGTTTGGAGAATTTCCAAGAAACAAGACGAGATAATGATGCTGATAGTAACAATATATGTATGATTAGGAGGTGTAAACACACTTTTCATCGCGATTGCATTAGTAAATGGATTGAGTCGGGAAATTCAACACAGAAGACATGCCCTACGTGTAGAGGGAGCATTCTTCAATGATTAATCTTCAAAGGTGAGGTTGCTGATCAAGCTAACGTTTACTTGTTTGTTTTTTTTTTACAATACGTTTGTAAGATTGTAAGTTCGTGGTAACATATTTTCATGTCATGCGATTACCACGTCTTGTGGTGCACTAAATATTTTTCACTTAAGAACTACAATTTTTAAAGGTCGTTCAAAATGGTAATATATGGTGGGTAGGATATGGCGTAATTCACCACCTATTCATGAAATGATGAGTAATAAAATTTTACCCGCTATTCTACCCATATTTACAATGGATAGAATTTTATCTTACGGGTTGGATAGGATTGATGCCGGATATAATCGTTTGTATTTTTTCCTTCTGTTGATCCATTAGCGAAGTGTGAGTTTCTTTTGCATTATTTGCAGGTTGCTGGAATGTTTTAAACTTACCAGTTGATAATTCAACTTCAGAGTAAGAAACGGTAACTGAGCTTACTTCCGCCTGGTAATAAAAACATATCTTCCCATTAGGATTTTGGGATTTGACGGTGATGTCAAACTCCGACGAAGAAGTAAGGTTCCTGTGGAGGCCTTTTGGAGAAAATCTCGACCGAATATTCTGAAGACTTTGGCTGGACGATGACGTAGAAAATGCCTGAAGCATTGGCACTTAGGAGACCGAGAAGGATGATGAGGCTGAGAATCCAGAATAAGCCATAACAACAATTGCTCGGACGGTTTTTCTTCTTGCTAGTGTAGTTTTCGAACCGGTGAGCGTTTTCCGGTGGTGGGATACGATAAATTTGGTTAAGGCTTCCTTCAACATGTCTCCATATGTAATCTTGGATCCGGTGGCTAAAAAAATTAAGGATTATTGTAAAGCTTTTATTAGGTCATAAAAAATGAACAATTGACATAGTAGATAAGAAAATATTAACAGTTATAATAAATTATCGTATAACTAGACGGATAGATGGGTAGAATAGGATTTTTTTAAATTTTATGTGTCACCCTATCTATTTAATGGTGAATAAAATATTTTACTTATCATCCTATCCTTTAAACGATGTATAGAATATGAATATGGATAAAATCATGACGTGTAGGGTTGAATATATACACCCTTAATTGGTAGTGTAATTTGATATTCGCTAAATATGGCCGGGCGCAGAGTGAATGTGTGCACGATGCATTCTCAATTATCAAAATTGAACTTGATAACCATGGGTAGCCATTTTTCCAAAATCTCATATACCTTGACATCTATAGCAGGCGTAACCAAGTCACGAAGGCTTTGGGTCATTTCTTAATGTTGAGAGGAAGTTGGACTAGTTTGGCAATTGGTGCGTGTCCTATATTAAAGACTAATTTTAAAAATGGCTTTAGATTTTCTAGTCGTAGATGAAAATCTAAAATGATATTTTTTTATCTTGTCTAATATATAAAAGATGTTTCGTAATATCTTAGTTATGAATTCATCGTATAATTCATGAATATTTACGTACTAGTTCGTCTCAAACTAAATTCACATTTTTTATGGCTCTGTCGAATTATTTATGTCATTTCAGTAATATATCGGGATAAAACTCGTCATTCTTTTAACTCTTGAAAATCATCTATGACAGAATCCAATATATAAAAGTAACAAATCGCTTAGAAATTCATTATCCATTTTTATTACAAAGACGAATTTATACGAATTTTACACATGAAATAGACCTATCTTTTAAAACAGAGGAAATATTATTATACTGATTCTTTTATCTTAGAAGCTGAGCTGATTGACATAGTAGTACCCATAATATCTTCTGACAACATTTGATAGTTCATTTTCATTAATGGATTCCATAGAAACTCAATGAAAAAAAATATTCCCATTAGATTACATCCACCTTGTACTCGAGAGTCATATTACCCAATAATTTGCGGTGCATTTTAGTTTCATGACAAATTCATTACATTTCATTTATTATTCATGTACTATCCGAGTTTGAAGACTATAAAAGAAAGAATTGTATAAAAAAAATGAAAAATACGCATAAATAAGAAAATGTTTGATTGAACATATGGATGGAAATTATACACTGAGATGTTGGAGTAAACTAATAAAACTGTGTTGTCAAACATGTTATCAATTTCGCTAACTTTCCACCTTGAATAGTGTACGCAAAAAATATCTGGGCCAGAAAAATATACAAGAAGTGAAATGAGTTGACTCTATGGCCAAAACTCTAAAGCTATGAGAAAGCTAAGGATTTTGTTCCCTTCTCGATACTCCAGAGACTTGTATTCATCAAAGTAAGTTGTTTTTTTTAAAGCATGAGCAAATAATGGACTAAACTCTTACTGCTCGTGGAATTGTAAAAGTTATTATAACAGATAAATGTAAATATTATACAGTGAAACAAAAATTAACTTTATCATCCTATAATGCAAAATTTAGTTTCCATACATAGGACTACTGTTGAACTTTTGCAGTGGAGAATGGAAACAATAACACGGTTGCATTGAAAAGCCAAGTTGTTTCATCTAGCTGTGAAAAACTTTATATGCATTCGAAATGTAAACGAATTGAGTCAACTGACCATAACCGGCCAGCAGTCGATTCTATTGAAAGAATGGGAAACACTTAAACAACAAAAATCATACTGTTATACATGTTTCTTATATCTTAATAGTTGAGCTGAACTGAACTGATATAGTAATGCCCAGAAAAACTTCGGAGTAAGAAGTTTTGATTGGGTGAGATATATTAGTATTGTTGGATAGTAAGATATCTTCATAAACTGCTTATTAATTTTAAAATAAAAAAGTTCCTAATGCTTATATTTTTTACAAACAATTAGTAACGAATATAATTGTCACAAGCTTCTGTAACAAAAGTAAATGTAACAAAACAGCTCAGTAACAGTTATACGTGTCTGATGGTTAATTTGCACTAATGGATTTCATGGAAGGTCAATGAGGAAATGTTCACATTAGTTTACATCGGCAACTACCTTGTACTAGAGAGTCAAACGACCTGATAATTAATTTGCCACTCATTTTGGTTTCATGATAAATTCATTACTTTCCCATTTAATGACACTGTCGATTTTTTTTTAAAGACTATAAAATGAATTTCAGTAGAGAGGAGAAGTGTAATGAAAATGGGTATTTAAAATTGGAGAAAAATTAAGATGTTGAAGTAAACTATCAAATGTCATTGATTCGATAAGTATTTTTGGTCTAGGACTGAGTACGAATGAGAGCTAGGAAAATAAGAAAGAGTGAAATAATCTAAAAGGCAAGAGTATCAATGTGACTAGCATAGTGTATCGATTTTTAAATATATGTTTTTTTTAATCTTAATTGTATGAAGTTTAAGGCTTTTGAGAGTATGATGAGTAAATACACTGATTTTTAAATTGTAAATTTGGCTCCTTTTATTCGTAATGAGTTTTTACGTTTAAGAGTATGATTTCTTTGAAAAAAGATTGGAATAATTAAAAGATATTTATATTAAAAAACGGAATACTTAGAAAAAATTGAGTTGGTTCAATGTTTGAATTTTGGCTAACTTTGACAGAGTAAGCAGAAGAAAGACTTCCGGCTCTAGCAAGGGCGCATGCAGCATTCCGTGAAAATATGACACATGCTCCATTTTAATATCAGGGGCGGAATTAAATCCTGGTTTACCAAGATTCAAACCCCCTTAAAAATCCACCAAATTATCATTTTACTAATTATTTTATGTTTTAATTTTTTTTAAATCTAATTTTTAAGTTTAAGCCCATATTAGAAATCTAGTCAAGTCTATCTCAGATGGACTCCTAATTCCGCCATTGTTTAATATGAATTGGGAAGAATCTGTATTATATCACTTTTTCCTCCATCTGTGAAAGTATGAGTACAACCCTTAAAAAAATAGTATCAGTTCTTGGTATGAAAAGTTTGAACACGTTACAATAGTGGCGGAGCTACGTGGAAGGGTGGATGTGCAATTCCCCACCCAACTCAGCTGACTCCAAAACCCTATTCTAATTATTTTAACCAAATTTTAATCATTTTAACTCATTTACACCCCTCAAATATGCGTCCATTAATAACTTGTCCATTCATTTCTCAAAACCTGCCTCCACCCTGCCCACTATTAATTTTATAACCAACCAAACATTTTATAGAAGGTTGCGCTTGCATCCTTAAGTTCACATAAATAACATAATGCATGTATCAAATAATTCAAAAAGAATGGTCATTATCATTAGATTCTAAAATTATGAAAACCGATCCTAAAATTCACAAAAAGAGATATCCTAATCAAGCAAATACACGCGCAGCCAGTCTTTGAATAGACAAAAATCTCCTCTAAATTCTCACTTATAAGCCAGCAGCCAAAGAACAATTCCATCTCGAATCAAATCCAACTCAATCATGAAATTCATTGCTCTTCTTTCTCTATTCTTGATGTGCCTTGTGCTCTCTAATACTGGTTTGTGTTAATTGTCATATCCTCTCTTATTCTTTGTAATTGGCTAAATGTGTAAAATTTGCTCTGAGACGACTAATTCACTCCAATGGGTAGGGCTGCACAGGAACCGATCGAAACCGAAGAATCGGACCGGAACCGACGGAACCGTACCCCAAAAGAACCAAACCGAGGGTACAAGGTACAGGGTACGGGTACAAAAAATGGGAACCGAGTACAAGGTACAGGTACTACCCCTGTACTTGTACCCTGTACCCTGTACCTGTACCTCCTCATGATCTTTTACAAAGTTGATTATTAAAACCTATTGCTCTTGATCTTTTATATGATTATATACTAGATGATAACTCTAATGTTGAGGAAGGTAATGTGATTTTTTTTTTTTTTTCTATATTAGTCATCAATTCAATCTTTAACATAATATTCATTTATACACATTTCGTAATAATGTATACATTTCGTAATTAGATTGAAATGGTAGAAACACTTAAATTTTCTAATTTTTTTTATTTTAACAATTTATATTTAAATTTTAGATGTAACAAAAAAAAAAAAAAAAAAAAAGATACAGGGTACGTACCCGGAACCGGACCCAGGGTACAGGGTACAGGATACAGGTACAAAATTTAAGAACCGACCATGGGAAGATACAGGTATAAGGTTCCACCAAGAACCGAGCCAAACCGACCTTTGTGCAGTCCTACCAATGGGTTTGTTAATAGATCATTGTGCACTAATCTTAACACAATTTTTGTGGGGGTGGCAGCACTTTACGAATGTGAGAAGTATATGGAGGGAGTATATAGAGGACCATGCCGGGAGCATTGCAAGGCATTTTGTCATGATCATTTTAATGGTGCTGGAGAATGTTACCAGCACAGATGCCTTTGCCGTTATTATAGTCGTACTCCTTGTGATAGTAGTTAACTTTAAGCATTATTGATATAGCTTATCACTATTGAAGATATTTTTTTTATTTTTGCTTAAAAATGAGAAATCATAAATAAAGGTTATTAATAAATTCTAATCAGAAATTTTACTTGTTTGTTTCAAGAGGGGTCTTTACTCTTTACTGTTTGTCAAATTAACTTATGTGTTCATCACCAGCCAATATACGATTCTAATATCATAATTTTCTCCTATATTTTATTATTTTTTGTGTTTTAAAAAGATAAATTTATTTTATGTATAATTTATATATGAGAGTCTATCTTTTTAAAATGAAAAAAGTATGGAGTTATAGTTTTGTCTTTTCGACATGGGACTTGGTTGTTATACTTTTAAACGACTTTGAAATCAAACGAATTATCATTTTAGTAAGCAAAACCCAGCGACTTTGTTAAATCGCGGTGCATAAAGTTTCCTTTTGGGCAACAAATTATTTCAGTTAACACTTTAAATATGAAATATCCATGCATTGTTGTTTCGCTGGTGGACACGGTGTATTTTTACATACAAATTTGTACTCTTCATTAATTTATTATTTTGAAAACCTAGACCCTCAAGTATCTTATTTTAAAATTAGAAAAGAAACCTATATTTTCATCTAATATAGAACGAAGAGAACATATTAGTTAGACCTTCATAAGATTTTTTGATAAAATTTGAATGTCATTTAATTTCATTGTAGGATATATATAAACGGGTCTAATTAATGTTGGGAACATCGGAAACCTCCTCGACATGATAAATGGGATTGGCAATGTTGAATTTTATGAAATATTGAGGGAAACAAAATACTGGAAAATAATAACAAGGAAGGCATTAGAGTCACATAAAAACAGAGTAAAAAAGATAAAAGAAAAAAAAAATCTGAAAAGTTTAGAAGCATTACATACCATTCATCCGATTTTTAGACCGTTGGAAATGATAACCGGTTAAGGATGATTAATAGAATACTAGTAGATCGAAGAGATTGAAGGTTTCTATAATAGAGATGCGAAGCTTCAACTCCAGACCAATCAAAACGAATCCAATCAACCATTGAACATTATTCATGGTCATGGATCTTCAAGCTTTTTACGAAGAGATATGCTAACGGTTTTAGATTTGGCCGAGCTAATATTGTTTTATAGGTTTTCAAGTTTCAAAGCAAGTTTTTTTTTTCACTCCCAATGAATAAGAAGTATAAATACAACAAACAACATAAATAAAGAAAAATAGTTTTTAAAATATATGATTGGTTAATTGTTTATCCAATCAAGTGTAAAGCCATTATGTGGTTAAGAATCGAAGTGAATAGAGGGAATGTGTCTAAATGTTCCATTGCTATAGTTTCCAATATTATGTTTGAAAGGATATTCTGTGATTAAATAGTGATGACAGGTTATGAGAGAGATTAACTTAGTCTTACCTTTTTAGTTTTAAAGAGATTAGTGTAGGGGTATAAATTCATCGGTTTCACGCGTTTACATCTTTAGAAGAAAGTATCGTATTATGGTGCACCGAGAAGTACAAGAGTAAAATTAATGATAAAGGAAGACAACTATAATACATTTGTCACACATCAACTGACATCGGAGCAGTAAAGTCAGACTGGCTTAACGCATGTGAGACACGTGGAAAAAATGCAAGTTACGAGAAAAAGCATCATTGATAGCCAAGGAAAACATCTGTGCTCTACAATCATCTGCGCCCTACTATCATTTGCGCCCCACAGTCACTTGCGCCCTATTACTTGCGCACTATAAGTTTCAATCCTGAAAGCACAACCATGCACCACATCAACGATAAACAAAGAATGTATGAGGATAAGATCAGGACTACCACGTGGAAGATTGTCAAGACACGTACCAAAATACAATGATACCTGGCAGGACATATGGCTACAACTGCAAGTAACAAACAATCAGCATCAACACTTGGCAAAATAATGCTGACACAAAGCAAGATAACTTCAACACGTGTAAGGCATACACATCCCAAAGAAAAGAAGCGACACGTCAAATTCCACTTGTCACACATACCAGCACCCACACAATAAGGACAAATGACCAACAATCGCTCAATCCAAAGAGAAGCTGCGCACCAGCAAGCGGAACCTGCAAGAAG
>JAJJMC010001317.1:1433126-1476106 GCA_023531435.1 Papaver californicum
CCTGCAAGAAGCATCACAAAAGGAGTAAGATGAGCTGCGCCCAAAGTCAAGATAAGATCAAACAGGTCAAATAGAGATAACAATAAGTAAGGAAGAGGGACCCATCATATTTTGATACCATATTTATCCCGTGGATGTAGGCATAATAGCCGAACCACATTATATTTTGAGTTGATTTCATTTTCATTTAGTGATGCATTTGACATTATTTAAGAGAATTCTTCATTTTCCTTCCAATTACTAACAAAAGTATTTAATTAACATGTGAATTCATCATTATTCTTCTTGATGTACTATCGGATTTGTGGTGGCCCATGACCATTAGATTTTCGGTAGTTACAATTTTTCACTTTTGTATACTCGTATAAATCATGCGTTTGTTTGCCAAAATTTTATTTATTTATTTATTTTTGCTTTTTTAGGTGCAGCTTTAGCTAGTGAATGTCACAAGTTAATGCAAGAAATATTCAGGGGACCATGCCAACCACATTGCAACCGATTTTGTGAATTTTATTACCAAGGAACTAGAGAATGTTACGATGAACACTCGTGTTTAGAGGTGTAAAACGGGTCGGCCCAGTCCAACACAATCTATTAAGAGGTGAATCCATCATGCTACTTGCCGTGCTTGAGGGTCTGTTGTGTCATGTTATATTTTTCCTAGAATATTTACTTTATATTTTTCAAAGTTGATATTTTCCAAATATTTAGATATTATATGTGTTGTTATAGAAATAACTCAACAGAACGAAGATAAAATATCAAAATTGGTAAGAATAAACACTCTTTTGTAAAATATGCACAAAATGTGTTGAATTATACCGTATTGTGTAGTGTTTTATACATGTTATAACATACTTTCTTAGCGTGTTGTGTTGTGTTGTGTTGTATTGTGCCACTGTGTTGATTAGTCTAACTCAGCACAGCACATTAAGTTGTCGTGATGTAACTCACATGCTGGGCTGACACCGACCCAATTTACACCTCTACTCGTGCTTGTGTAGTTATCATAGTTCTACTCCTTATCAATAACTTTATTACTAATAGTATGTAATCCGTGCTACGCACCAGGGCTGATGGGAACATGTAATTAGATGTGGTGGTGCTTCGCCCCGCATTCTTAGTTAAATGCATAAGATCTTTTTTATAATAGTTTTTGATTAGTTTGATTTTTGAAAGGTATAGGAAACTCTGATACCCTATACGTATCTAATGATTCGAAAAAAAAGAAGTTAATTCCATGAATTTTAGATTTAAAATAATTAAAATTATATATATAACTACTATTCCGTTCATATCTGAATATCTCACTGATTTATATATAAGAGTTGTGATATGAAATATAATTTCATTATGTTTTCGACTTCATAAGTTCATTCACTCAAGTCGTTGGCTAATTAGGTTTGAACTTTACTTTATAATTCTTATGGGATTTTTAGCAATCTATTTTAGTCCCATGATACAGTTCAATATGCCGGAGTAATTCACTATTCTTTTGTACTTCTATACCGTTTAAGCCACCATTGATTATTGTAGTTTAGACCTTATCCAACATGGGCATTTGTCCTGAAGAAAGAATATCATGGTAGCATTGTTAATTATAAGATTTGCATCCATGATAAAAGTTTGAATAACTGGTTACCTGTGGTTCCATTTAGTTCAAAATTGCCATGATTGGTTTTTGGTTTAAAAAAAATTAACGTTATAGTGTCGGAGAATAATAGTATGTTTCAAAAGCAGTGTGTCCAAAAATAAATACCCATGCTATCTATAATCTTTATTAATAAGTAAAAACTTTATTGCCTTCTTCATTTATCTCGACCAACGGTGGTATGTAAGGATCCCTCTTTATAATCTCTTCCATTTCATCATCATCTTCATCCAGTTCGATCAATGTTGGCATGTCATCGTCGTTTTCTATAGCTTCGTACTTTTTTTTGTTTATCAGATCTTTCTTAGTAGGTGTTTGGAGTTGTTCTCTATTAGGAACATATACTTCATAAGTTATTTGGTTTTTGTAGAGACCTTGTCCTGGCGATTTGTCTGGATATACTAATTGTTCTCCAATTGTATTTATATGAATTCCAAAGATCCTGCATATGATTTCAGAAATATGATGAACGTTGATAATACATGCCCGAACAAGTCTGTTACTAAACAATTGGCATATGTTGATACTTTTAAGAAGACGGGGATATGCGATTTTCTTAATTGAAAAAAATATGGCACAAGAATAAAATTTTACATCTCAATTCAATAAATATTTTAGTAATTTAGTCTAACCGTTAATTATTTTAGGAGACTATGGTCCTATAAGTAAAATGTGTAATTGAGCGTTTATTTTTATGCCCTTTCCCTTTTATGTTTTTTGTTTCTTTTGACTAATAAAATCACTTTCTAGAATTTTGGTCCAAGAGAAAAATATTGCCACTTATGTGGAATGTACTTACTGCAACAATTTAGTCATCAACAATGTTTAAGAAAATGTATCATACCATGTACACTGAAACGATGAAATACAACAATATATCGAGAAAGTTTTTAATTTCATTGAAAGTATTCAAGCACAATATGCTTCATGGTTTCTAATCATCTAAATGTTTTATCGCAATAGTAGTTTAGTCACCGTAACAATGAGTAACCTCTAAACATGACACAAGTTACGAATAATGCAATGTTATGTTTTCTTCACTCAACTGGGAGAGCACATGGTTCACAACCATATAGATGTAGGCTCGACTTCCACACGTGACATTCCAATTAGATAATAACTGCAGAAATATAATAGATACATCTTGAATTTATACTCAAAGGTTTGTAGGTCTTGATCGTAGTTCATCAGGGAGAAGCGTAATGGTATTTTATTGTATTTATCTTTAATGAGAATAGGGTACGCGTGGATACACTTGGATATTATCTGGTAATATGACGAAAATGGTAGACTTGGTGGACTACAATGTGATTGATTAGATGCAAAAAATATTACTGTATTGTTTCTAAGACCTTACAAAGCCCAATTTAAAGAACTTGGCAAGTTTAGACTTAGAGTTACATGAGAGAAAATTTGCAAATCATCTTGTAATGCATATGCAGGATTATTCATTACTGTGTTATGTTTTTTATTTATTTCACTATATTACTCACATTAGTGTATGGTGTTTTTTTCAGCGAGGAACTCAAGAAAGATATCATATTGGTAGTTAGTAAACATATTTGATTTTCGAAGAAAGATATATCAGTGCATTTCGTTGATTACATCTTCTTTGACGGGAAGTGCTTCATATGTTTTGCATTATTTAGAGTTGGCAACCTATTTTGCATTGGTACCGTGTTTTCTATTTAGTGTTTCTAATATCAGGTATTGATACAACTATATAGTGAGTGTGATTATTTATTTAATCACATGAAGTTGGAGCCTGGAGAGCAATGAGTTGGTCGTTTGATTTTTAACGCAAGTATATAATTTCTGAAGAAACATATATCAGTGTATTTCCTTGATTTCATCTTTTTTTACGGGAAGCACTTCATATGCTTTGCACTATTTAGAGTTTGTTATTTATTATATATTAATATCGTGTATTCTGTAGTGTCTTTAATATCATATGTTGATACATCTATATAATTTGAGTGTGGTTTTTTATTTAACTATAGGGAGTTGGATCCTGGAAGAGCAGTTGAGTTGGCCAATTGATTCTTAACGAAAGTATGTGATTTCTGAAGAGAAATTAGTGAATTTCCTTGATTATATCATCTTCAACGGAAAGCATTTCATATGCTTTGGACTGTTTAGAGATAGTAATCTATTTTATATTAATACAATTTTATTTTTTTAGATTATCTAATATCAGATACTGATACAACTATATACTGAGTGTAATTTTTCATTAAACTTATTATGGTGTTTCCTTTTCTATATAATATCATACGTAAGGCATGTGGGGAGTGTATAGCTGGTGAAGTGCTTACTGATTAAAAGGTTGGTGTAATTTTTCAAAAGTATTTTGTTTAAGAGGATATCTAATTGATCTCCAACACATTAAACTATACATAATTGGTGCACTGTAGTTGTTAATTAGGAACCCTTCTAAAACGGGTGCGAGACGGAACCCCACCTCACCAAAGGACCCGTCGTACCCGATGCATAGCCTGGGTTAGAAACTAGTAAAAGTAACCTAGCGATTAACGAAGCTCATAGATAAATATAAAAGTTATTTATACATCCCTCAATTTTCTTACTCACTTTAAGTGGATTTTATTGTGCACCTTTCGGGTAATTCCCTTGAATATATCGATTTGCATTAAGGAAAGAACATTGCAAATGAGCTACACACAAGAAATCTAAAGAAACCGGTGGAGGTTTTGCTCGTCAGATTCTTCGTGATCCTCCCACTAAAACGATTTGATTGTGAATCAAAATTTCTATTTTGACCCATGGTGAGCCAAATTCACCGTGATTCTAAAATTACTACGTGACATAATATTTGTATCATAAGAGCTTACTTTGTTAGCTAAAAAATTGTCTTGCGGACTTTCTATGATGCCTGAAAAATGTGTTAAGAAGTGTTAGTGTTGGCATAGTGAATGAGAAATTATATAACACATCAAAATGTGTGATTTTTCTTTCATTTTTTATCTTTATGTAGCTGCCTATGGAGATATGAAACACATGAGAAGTGTATCGGTGCATTGTGTAGAGTCTGATCTTCATAAATTTCTTAACTGTTATTTCTCATGAGAAATGTATCTGTGCATTGCATCTTTAACTGTATCAAAATTTCTCATAAATTTCTCATGTTATTTCAGTTCATTATATATAGGATATATATAAATAGGGATCTAACTAATGTTGTGAGAACATTGGAAACCTCCTAGACATGGTAACCAGAACTGATATATCGAATTGTGAGATATTGGGGGAAACTAAATACTGGAAATAACAACCAGGAAGCCATTAGAGCCACATTAAAATAAAGTAAAACAGGTAAAATAAAAAGTTCTTAGTCTTGTAAGGCTGATTAATAGAGATACTAGCAAATTGAAGAGTTTTTACGTCCTATAAAGCTGATTAATAGGGATGCTAGCAAATTGAAGAGATCGAAGGTTCCGTAGTAGATATGTGAAGCTTCAACTCAATTAACAGTTTTTGATCTGGCCGAGCTAATATTGTTTAAAAAAAATCAAGGTTTCAAATCAGGTTTTCTTTTTTCACTCCCGATAAATAAGAAACTAATATCATGCAAGGACAAAAATGATTTTCAAGTCAATAAATCAACTTTCATTGTTAATTGTTTATCCAATTAAGTGTAACCAAAAGCTGTGGTTAATGAATGTTGGTCTAGAATAGAGGGAGTAAAATTGACGGAGCGCTATAAAAAGCACCTCAAGAATGGGGTTTTAGTAAAAACCTCTTTTTCGTCTGGGGCAATTAGGAATATGTTCCGGATTTAAATTATCAGTCGAGGATATATCATATAACGGTTGTATTTAAGAAATATATTTTAACCGTCTATATTTTCGTTAAATATATATTTTTAGATAATTATATCCTTAACATTTAAATTGGTTTCACACCATCATCAATTCCCACTTCCGTCAATCAATCACCATCATGATCAACTTTATAAATCCGGGATATATTTCCACTTTTCCTTCTCTTTAATCATTAAATATTTTATGTGTGGAGGGCATAACTGTCCAAAAATATATATTTAACGGAAAAAATACGGCTGAAACATATTCCTTAAATTCGATTGTTACAGGACATATCCCTTAATTGCTAGTTCAAATCCGGGACATATTTCCAATTTTCCCTTTTTATCTTACTCTATGCTTCTCTATAACCATTACAACTTTTTGTTACAGCCTGTCACTTGGGCATAAATTTGCTTGAGAGGGTACCAATCCATTGGGTAGGAATTATTTATCTTATGTAAATTTTGGTATACTCGGAAGCAAACTGTATCCGAGTTGTTTTATGTTGCACAAAAGACACATATGATCAGTTTTTACGAAAAACAAAGCGTATGTCACATTACTATATTCAAAGCCCACAAAAACCCTTAAATTTGGTATTGTTTTAAGAGAGTTGCCAACTCTGAGACTAAGAGTATATGCAACCATTCTTTAAATACCGAAGAATCCCCTTCAAATTGTCATCCAAAGAAAAAAAAAAGCTGCATTTCTCTTAGATCAAATCCAACAAATTCAAACATGAAGCTGATCATTGGAATTTCTGTAATGTTGATGTGCCTTTTGCTGTCCAATATATGTATGTTTCGTAGCTTTTTCTCCCTTTACACTCTAATTTGTTTCGAGATTATGCAATCCTTTCATGGGTTGCTGTAAATTCTTATATCGGGTACCAACAATCTTGAAAATTCTGCAGTTTTTGTAGGTGCAGCGCCAACTTATCAGTGTAAGAAGGAAATGACAGGAATATTCAGAGGACCATGTAAGACACATTGCGAGCAGTTTTATCTCCGAAACTACAACGGAATCAGAGAATGTGATGAGCAGATACACAAATGTGTTTGTACCTATAGTAGTCCTATTTTCTGTGATAGCTAAACTCAAGTATGGTTACCGTAATAAGTTTAAGCTACTGATTAACGAAGCTCATAAATAAATATATAAAAGTTATTATCCACAATTTGCATATTTGCTTTATCTGGATTGTAGTCTTTAACAGGACTTTAGTCATACGGCACTCAGATCCGAGTCAGATGTTCAATTAGAAAACAAAGAAATGCTCTAATTAAACGTTACTCAGAAGTCAGAACCAAAGAAGTTCAACAGAAAACAGACATACCACCTTACAAATGAAAACATGAGAGACGGGCACTGGTATTATTCTGCTGTGGAAAGAGAAAATTAGCAACGTTTTTATTCGAATCTGCATATTTCTATTCTTTCTTGATCAATATAATATGGAAACAAGACATGTTTATATACAATGTAGCATTACTAAATTCGACAGAGATACGGATTTTACCAAGCAACAAAACCTATATGTTTACAAAGTAGTTTAGTTTTGTACAATAAAAGTTACTACTATGTAATCAAGGAGATATTCTTACTCTTTGACTACACTGCATCGTCTTCATCATCTGTGGCGAGTTCAAGGCCTTCGGCTGCTAGAAGTTGAGTGATGAGTTTTTTCTTATCGTCCTCGGCATTTTTCCTCATTATATCCCGTTTCTTCAAAACTAGTGTGTGCCGTTTGAGAGTACTGGAGAAGTTCTGCATGGATGCTTTCTTTTCTTTAGCCAGTATCCTTCTTTCTTCATCTGGGTCTACCTGAAATATCCAATCAATATAGACTAGATCAATATGAAGAAATGATTCCATAATTTTATCTGTGAATTTTGTTTTTGAGAAACTCAGCAATGTCTTTTTCTGTGTTGATTATTAAGATAAGTTGGTGGGATACAAGTTTACTCCTTGAGCGACCTAAAGCTAGTGTAAAAAAAGGAGAGTGAAACCTCCTTTATAGGAGTAAAAAGTTCAGACTATTCTGGAAAGAAAAAAAAATTCACAAGACACATACAAATGCATTCTTCTATTCTAGACTACTAAGATGGTATGCACGTACATACAGGAGATGAGCCAGCTCATTTCACATCTAACACATTCTGGAATGCTTCTTTACCTTTGTACGAGACAGACGCCGTACACGAACATTCAACTCATGCTGCTGCTGTTCGGCCCAAGCTGCGACAGCCATATCACCTCTCTGATCAAAAGCTGTTCGCTTCTTCATGAGCCAATCCATCCATGCTTGTGAAGCCTGAAATAACAGTCATGAAAACAAGTTTCAGAGCAAAGATATTCCATCCTGAAGGTTTTCATTACGCCCGCACATCATAATCAGAACAATTAAGTAGATTGTGCACTGTAAACTGTAAGGCGAATCATGGTCGTATGATACTCGTATTTGTATCCTTAATGAACTGGAGTAAATGTGCTGCGTTTTCTTCTGAGCTCTACTTTCTACTAGTCTGTAGTCTGTTCCGTCCCATACAAATTGATTGTCTTGTTTTTATGTTTTAAGCATCTCGCAGCTGGTAATGCAAATGTGCAATAACTAAGAAGCCTTCTGTTCTGACCAATCTTTAGAAGTTCAGCCAAATAGGCTTAAGCAAATGAAAAAGTTGTAATTTAAGGTAACATAAATTTGATTTACAGTTTAACTTATCGTTTATATTGTTGAAGTTGAGTATCACCTCGAGATATTCTCAACTGACACAACAAGGATTACTAAAATAATGAAATTAGGCAATGCCTTTGTACTATCTCAATCGATAAGAAAACCACAAGGGCCGATGCCACTTTATGAAGATGTAGCGCAAGGCTGACATCATACACTGTTTTAACAAAACTTAACACTAGAAGAGCATCACGAATAACGTCGAGAATAAGAATTTGTACCTTCATAGGATTAACACGGTGTTCCCTATCATATTGTGTGCGCCTTTCCCCATCTATGAGCAACTCATAAGCAGCTTGTATCTTTATGAATCGAGTTTCAGATGTTTCACCTTCCTCAAGAGTTCCGCTACCGTTATACACTTGAACAAAAACAATCAACACAAATCAATTTTCACTTTCTAACTACTCTTATGAAATATTCTAATGAATACTACCATTCTCAGTATTCATGGAGCTAAAATGCGAAGGACACGATTATCGCGCAAAATTGAGCCCATTGCCAAAAGCTAATAAACAAATAACACATTCGATATGTTAAGCAATCAATTAATGCGTAGCTAGGTTTATAATTTGAACTAAGCTACCAAAAAAACTACAAAACAATCACTCAAAACAACATAATAACTAACCATCAGGATGATAAAACTTGGCGAGGCGTCTGTAAGAGAACTTTATCTTCTCTTCATCAGCATCCCTTTCTAATTCTGTGGACAAAGAAAAATACATCAAAATCATTTACAAATCAACCAATTTTTTTTTTTGGAAATTTGATATTGTTTTCTTACCAAGTGTGTCATAAGGAGATTTCTCCTCACTCCAATTAGAAGCTCTAAGCCCCCTAACAATAGTTCTTTTTGAGCTCAACTGAAACCCTTTATTTATCTTCGAAGAAGAAGTAAACGGATTAGAAGAAATCGTCGAAAAAGATCTGTAATTATCAATAGGTTTCTGGGAAGAAAGCCCTAATTTTGATTGTTCTTTGAAACAACAAATGAAAGAAGTAATTACTATGTGAGGACGATAGATTGTTCTTTGAAGGTTAATCATTTTTATTTATTTTTCTCGCTTTTCCCCCCAAAATCGATGAAGAAATTTGGGGAATTTGGGTTTTGTTGTGTATTTCTCCTGATTCTTATACCGTTATATTTTCGGAACAAAGATTGGGAAATTCATTTCCCGGCGAAGTAGAAATCGTGGACAAGGCTTAACTTGGCATGGCGTGGCTTGACCGTAAGGATAGCCCAAACTGAAATGGAGTTTTATAAAAAATGAATTTCACCAGTTCGTAACAAAAAAATATATATCTGAAAAAGTTTTGATCGTGTGCTGTTTGAAATTTTTTAATCTAATAGCATTAAAACCATTTTTTAATAATTGTTATTCGGTAATAGTGATGATATCTGAAAATGTATTTGATAAATAAAAAATTCATCTAATTAATTATATCGATTGAATATCATTTATGTCTCTTTAGTTCGTTATAATAATATTAAATTAAACTATTTTTATAATATCCTTTCCGTCGTTCTTTATTAGACTTTTAATCTATTTTCGTCTATTTTCGTCTGTCTTAAATGGAAACAGTGAAGAGCAAGGACAAGTGTGAAAGAACCTGTGAAAGAAGAGAAGGTTTATCAGAAGAGCTTTGCGAATCCTTTAAACCAGACTGGATATTCCAAAATGAAACCAGAAGAGAGAAGTGAAGATGATAGAAAGAGTGAGACAATGAGATCAGAACTCTCTGATAACTACTTGGTTGCAAAGAAACTAAAAGAGTTAGAACTGATGGACATGAGTTAGATATTGAAGAAGTTATTCATTACTACTCACGGCAAACATGTCATGTTTACCTCGAAATATTCGACAAGCTTTTCATGCAGATATACTCTAAATTCTTCCATTTGCATAAATCTCAATAGAGATCCACCGTTGGGAATTTTATCAAGTTCTAAATGTTCTCTGAACTCTGAAGTTTATATTTTCTTCTTTATCGTTCTTTCCAGTCCTTTGCATTCTTTCATGTTTATTTGTTTGCCTATTCATTTTTGCAAATCAAGTCCTTGTTTAATGTCCACTGTACTCACCACAACTTTCGAAGTTCTTGTACGAAAGTGATGGATCTAAAAAATGCGTAAATATAATCGTTATACATGTTAACTTAGACGGCGACTGATCCTGTGTCTCAGTGTACATTCAAAACTGCATTAGTTGGTACACAATCGTTATTTCTCTTTATAACACAAGTAGAATCAGTACATATATGTGTAGATATGGTTTGTTTCATATCTTCTTAATTCGTCTTCCTAAAGCAAGATAACTAGAGTTCTGATAGCTTTCTGAAATTTTCAATGATCAGTGTCTAATTTTTGGGATGGGATTATCAGGATCGATCGTCATTGGTCAAGGTAGTTGACTCATGGGCAATGACCTTTGGCACCGGCAATGAACAAAAACATATCTGTCAGTTTTCCCCGATGAACCGAAAGATGTTAGTCCAATGTTCTCGTAAACAGGTTGAATGCTCCAAATATATCACTTCTGGATTGAAGGCTTCAAGTACTGTCAATAGAATCTGATTTTAGAGTCAACCAACAAAAATGTCATACACAAAGGCTCCAAATATATGCTGTATGCCAAAGATTTGATTCTCAACACTCGGATTTTCGTTTAAATTCTAGCTATTCTTGCTTGTAAGGTTATGTGAGAAAATATATTTAGCACTCAGTTATACCGAGGAGTACAAGTTACATTTATCATCTCATTTGAGGTTTGATTTAATCGATAGTATATTTAGCACTCAGTTATGCTAGTGAGAGGTATATTATCAAAACTTATAAATTGTAAACATATTTATTCATTCATGTAAATTTAATCAAATCATCATTAAAAATATCTTGGAAAAATATAAATTAAGCGATGAAAAACACAAATTAAGTGAAAATAGATGATATAGTTGGAGTCGTGGTTGCTCCTTTTGCAGATGTAGTTCAAGGTCGGGTACGTTGACATAGCCATTGGCGCCATAGGTTGGGCCAGACCTCCAAAACCTAAGATATGATGAGTTGGAAGCCAAAATATCAACCTTGAGGCCATTATTGCAGCCAATAAAATTACCACTGATGAAATACTAGTGGCCTTCTTTTGTTAGTGGGATTGTGTCGTTTCCGGTGTTGTAGACAGCAAGTGGGGATGTTGTATTACATGATATGTAACCAGAAGAAGTCACTTCTAACACATTAGTAGTATTACGATCATAGACGAAACGAAGATTGTCGTCACTAAGGCTGGCCCATTGCCCAATAAATATAATTAAATTGAGCTTGACCGGACCAACCAACAGCATCACCAACATTCCAAACAACAGCGTTCACCATCAGAGGAACAACAAACATAATTGCCAAGGAAGGTAAGAAGTTGGTTTTAGAACCCATGACAGTCGAAGAAAAAAAAAAAGGTTAATTAAAGGTATTTCAAGAGAGGAGAAAAGAGATAAGATTTTGTGCACAGGTGAATACAGTATTTATAGAGCTTGGTTTTGGGCTGATTTGTATTGTTATACTCTAAAACGGATTCATATTCTCTTGTGATTGAATGAAAGGATGTCACCCATCCATGAATTCCACATTAACTTGGAGCTTAAAAGTGACGGAACCAGAAACTTCAGCACCAGAAAACTCAAGAGGAAACAATATCACCGTAATACTTCATTTCCAAGTTGATATTGTTTAACACTAGGGGCAGTTAGCTATCATGTGCGTGAGAATAAAAAGAAACGGCAGGAAGTAATTACCTAAAAAATGTCGGTATGATATTATGAAAATCAAAATTTGTGATTACGCTCATATCTACCTGTTTAAGCCAAAATTCTCATTGACATGAACAACCAATAAATTGATAAGATACAGTATATAGAAAGATTTTAACTAACATTTTGATACACAGAATACTCTTTAAAATCAATCAGTTAGAAAGATTTTGATTAACCATTTAATTTCTTATCAAACATTTGATCTAATTACAGTCTCTTATTCCATATCTAATTCATGATCTTTATAAGTACAGAAGATAATCATGATCCTGAAACTTTGAAATAATATCTAACGCAATAAATACATACCTAATGATCTTCTCTTTCTTCTCAGATTACTCTTCCTTAGCGTATTCTTCTTCTAATTTTCCGACCCCCTCTCTGTTGAATGATCTCTTCTATTTATAGATTATCTAATGGGTCCCTCTTGTCCCGATACCTTCTTTCGTTCTCCTTATTATCTTTAGATCGGGATGATTATATGGTTGACAGGTCATGCTTTCCACTTTTTTGGTCCGTTATCTTGTATAATTGACACGTACTCTTCGTTCTTTGAAAATCATCTTTGTCCCGATCATAGGTGTCAGTTACGTGGTTAAAGTAAATAAAAGTAATTATTGCCTTTACTTTCCCGTTCCATGTTCATTATTACTCTTACTTTCCCGTTTCATGTTCACCATTACTCTTACTTTCCCGTTCAATAATCATTTAATGCTATCTGTTTCGATCAGTGTGATACTACTTTCCCGATCTTATATGTCAATCATGCAGGGATTTATTCAGTCTTTCACATCTGTCCTTTATTCGATCCTTTCATACGGCTTTGATCGTGTGCTTCTCGTTCTTCTTAGAACCTCTGCTTCTTTCCTTAATCGTTTTACACGTGTCGTCCTCCTTTTATTTCCTAACAACTTGCCCCCTTCTTCTTATTTTTTCAAAACCTTTTAACGGTCGATCCAAGGTTTTGTAAAAAGTAGAAGAACAATTATTACCTTCCGCTTTACCATTACTTCTTTTCACACGTTATGCGAACTTTTCGCAGGCAGTAACTTCTATTATCACGTTTGTATCAGTTACCTTTTTTCGAGGAAATCAAATCTTTGCCTTGATTAACACCTTTTCAAATTGTGACGGTTTTTATTCTTTTCTTCAAATACGATGCAGTCTTTCCCACTTTTGTCTATACCTCTTAAAGTTGCTGCTCTTTATCTTCCTTGAAATTTTCAAATACTTTCGTTCTCCCAACTGTTCAGGATCCTTTTAGCATCAATCACATTTATTCTACCTTTGATCAAGTAACTGTTTATCTTCTTTCTCCATGTATATTGAGGATTTTAACCTCCAGTATCTTACTTTACTATTTAGCCATGATTAGCTTTTAACAGATATGATTGAACTGATAATTGTTTTTGATTTTTATGATTGTTTCTTTATGATTTATGATGATTCCTTCATACATTGATCCTTTGAAATTTTCTTTTCAGATAAATACATTATGTCTTCCAGAAATCCTAATGCTGCTGGTGATCACCAAGAAATCGGAAGACCTTCAAGAGTTCCTTCTTCTAGATATGTTGTGTCTCGGTCCGTTCGTAACCCAGCTCCTGATGCTTCTATAACTGCTAATCCTTCCCCCAGAAATAAGTGGGCTCATGCCACTTATAGTTATCGGTCGATGAGTATTGATGATTTTAAGAGAAGACATGCTCTTGAGGGGTTTAAAGTCTCATTCTATGATAAAACTAATGACGTACTGACTTTAGGAGCAATTCGAAGCTTTAACTATTCTCCCCATAGTTTATTAATTTCAGCTGGTGCTTTAGAGGCCGGACTTCGCCTCCCATTATATGAAGAAGAGAATCCTTTTCAATTCGAAGTTCTTGCATCTCGTGGTGATTCTCCTCATGGACAAGCTCGATCCATTACTCAATATAATGGAAATTGGTAGCGTATCCTTGATGAGTGTAGTCTCCGAAGTGAAGGGCGAAGTAATCTTACTTTCTACGTTCCATATTTTGTAGAACGTGAAAATTATACAGTTGAAAATTTTCATTCTACATACGGAGATAGTGTCAGTAACAGGAATTTTGTGAAGTGGAGCGTTAGCCCTGTTCGAAAGTGTCTTACGGGATTTCCCTTATTACATGAGGTTGACGATCCAAAAATCAAATTTATTCCACATACCAAAATTGATTTTCCTACAAAATAAAGAATCCGACAAGATCATGACTATAAATGGTATCGTACTCCAATTATAATTGAAGGTCCTTGGGTTTTTGGTAACATCTCCAAAGATGAAATTCAAAGGATTCGTAGACGTTTCCCAAGCTATTGTCCTTGGCGGTTAAATTTTGGTGACTTCAAGTTTGATTATAAGGTTCGTATTTTTCTTTATTTCAGTATTGTCCCGAACTACCATTGAATTTTTTCTTACGGGACAAATGTTTGTGCTTCAGGTTGAACCCGATTCCGAACTTCAAACTGAAGTTCCTCCTCCTCGCCCAAGCCTCGGTATTCAGATCGCTGAAGGTAGGAAAAGAGTTGAGGAAGAATTTATTGAAGGTAAAGGGAAACGAAAATTGGTTTTCCCTGAGAAGAAGAAAAAGAAACCAAAAAGACCGTTGTACCCTTCTGAAGTAGAAGAAGGGGAAATTAGAGATTGCTTTGTTGAAGGGAATAGCAGTTCTGCTCTTATCGTAGCTGCGGGACAGAACGTTGAAGGTTCGGTCCAAGCAGAAGTTTCAGGACAGCGCGTCATCATTAATGCTGTTCTTGTTAGCGTGGGGGAGCCAATTATCTCTTCGGACCAGCCTTCAATAGTTAAATCTATTTATGAAGTTGTTCCTACTACTGCTGCTCCTATCGGCTACTATGATTCCTTTTCTCCCCTTCCTTATACTTTTGACATAGAGCCAATCGCTTCAAATAGTGGTACAATGACAGTTTTTACTGGATTACCTCAAGAAGAAGCAGATGATATTGTTGTTGAAGATGAAAATATTGAAAAAAGTGAATGAAGCTGTTACCGTTGAAGAAAATATTGAAAAAGAAAATGTGGTTGTTGATGTTATCGTAGAAGAAAAGACAAATGAAGTTACTGAAGAAGCGGATGTTGAAAACATAGCTCCTAGTTCTTCAGTTACAGATGTCCCTAGTGTCCCGAACCTCCTTGTAGATAGAAATGCTTTTGGAGTCATTCATGAGTCAAATGCACCCATCGGGACATTGGTTCATTCTTCCACTAACGCTGATAAGGTCGATGTTGACATGCCTGATGCTGAACCTTCTGCTCAAAGGTCCTTCTCTAAAATGGATCTAAATATGGGAATGAATGAAGGAATCAACCTTGCTGGTGATGAGGACGAATCTCTCAAGTGGTTTCTTTCTAAAGGATTTCTGAATATTTCCGTGTGTCACGATTTATTGAAATCTGATAGTTCTTCGATGTCTAGGCTGCAGAGTTCATTTGGTGTTGTTCCACTGGATGAGGCTCGGGACGCTTGGTTCGAAAGCGAATGTTACGATCAATCGTTCCCACCTAATCTTCCTTCTTCTTTAAATGAAGTTTTGACTATTGCAGAGGGTCCATCATATTCTTTCCCGAAGCAAGCTCTTGCTCAGCTTAAATATGGTAACGATTGCATATTCGCTGCGTATAAGTTTTATAAAGCCCGGGCCACAATGATGGAGCTGATGTTCAAGAACGAAGTAGCAAGGCTGAAGCGCGGAAATGATGATTTGCAGCAAGAAATTGAAAATCTCAAGCAGCAAAACAACTATCTTCAACAACAACAACATCAACAACAAGAACGACAACAACAACAGCAACAACTTCAAAATTTTGAGGATCAAAATCAAAGGCTTCAAAGTCAGAATCAAGGTTCGTACCCCTATTATTATTTATTTTTATTATTTTTTTTATATCTACCCCCCATTTCGCAAATGGTCATGGACTGAGTATAGAATTAAGCTCTGTGCAGGTGCTTTGATTTTCTTTGCGAATTGTTGACATTCTTCACACCTTCGTACCATGCTTTCTGAGTCCTTAAGCATGGATATCCAATAATAACCTTGGGTTTTAGCTTTTAATGCGAGTGAACGTCTTCCACTGTGGTTTCCCGCATCACAATAATGTATTTCTTTGAGTATCCGTAATCCTTCCTTTTGTGATAAGCATCGGAATAATGGCCCGAGGAATGATTTACGATACAAAATACCATCCCGAAGCTGGTAACTATCCGATTTGAGTTGAATTTTTCTTGCCTCTTTAGAATTTGAAGGCAATATTTTATCTTGTAGATATTGATGAATCGCAATCCTCCAATATGGTTCATTTGGTTGATCATCTATTTGTTGGGGCATAGGTGTGGCAGTTTGTATTACGGGATCATTAATTTCTTCTATCACATCTTCTTCTATGTTATTAAGTGATTTTATCTGTATAGACGGTTCATATATTCTTCCGACTTTTATAGCTGTGATATTAGGATCGTTTACCATGGAGGAAATGAATGCCAAAGCATCAGCGTGTCGATTTTTGTCTCGGGACAGATGCCGAAAAATAATGTTTGGGATTTGATTTGCTAAGGTTTGAACAAGGTTTTTATATTGTACTAAATCTTCATCAAGTGTTTGATATTTTAATTCGACTTGTCGAATTACCAATTGTGAATCACTTGTGAGTCGAACATTGCTGATTCCTAGCTCGATGATGAGTTTTAGAGCATGAACTACAGCTTCATATTCTACTATGTTATTTGTATGTTCTTCAAACTCAAGACGAAATGAATGTGTCATTCGTCCTCCCATTGGTGCAGTAATCACAATGCCAATTCCTGCTCTTTCCTTATTTCGGGATTCATCAACAAAGACTTCCCACCTTTGAGAATTTGTTGAGTTCAGAATGTCTTGTGGGTCCTCTTCCTCGTATCCTGGTAATCCTTTAACATAGATATATAAAAAAAATGAATTATTAAAGTGATGAAATTTTAGTGAAAAAGTTTTAAATAAATTAATTTCTTTTTTTTCCATCTATCGGACCTTGAATTTCATATTCTTCTTCAATCGGGAAATCCGCAAGGAAGTCAGCTAACTTGAGACTTTTGTGCGGTTTGCAACTCATAAATGATGTTGAATTGTTCTAGCTGAGCGTTCCACTTTGCGATCCTCCCTACTTTTCCTGTATTCTTTAATACTGATTGTAACGGTGCCTTGCTCGGGACACGAACATAATGTGTGAGAAAATAGGTACGTAACTTCTGAGTGGCAAAGACCAATGATAAAATGAGTTGTTCGATTTTAGTTTAATTTCTTTCTGCTGAATTAAGGGTTTTTCTGATGTAATATATTGGTTTCTCTATTTTCTCATTAGTACGTACCATCACTGCGCTGATTGCATCTTGTGTTGCCGCTATGTACAAAGTTAATATTTCTTCAGGTTCCGGTTTCTGTAATGCTGGTAATGTAGCCAGATGCATTTTTTTGTTTTGAAATGCTTGTTCACATCGCTCGTTCCAATCAAATTTATTTTTCTTTTTCAGTATATCAAAAAAGGGTTTGCACCGTTCTGATGATCTAGCAATAAATCTGCTTAAAGCGACCAAACATCCATTTAATTTCTGTACACTTTTAATGTTGTTGGGTGATGGCATATCTGTTATTGCTTGAATCTTGCTGGATCAACTTCAATTCCATTTTTTTAACCAAATACCCCAAAAAACGTCCCGAAGTAACACCAAAAATACACTTCTCCGGATTAACTTTCATCTTGTATTTTCTTAATGCACCAAAAATTTCAGTGAGGTCTTGTAGATGATTGATAGATAATTTACTTTTTACCAACATATCATCCACATAAACTTCTAGAATTTATCTGATCCAAGGTTTGAATATTGCATCAACCAGTCGTTGATATGTTGCTCCTGCATTTCGTAATCCAAATGGCATCCTGGTATAGAAATACAACTCTCGTGGGGTAAAGAATGTCGTATGTTCTTGATCAGCTTCTGCAAGTGCGATTTGGTTGTATCCCGACTGACTATCCATAAAGATAATGCCTCATGGCAATCTACAGCGTCTACCAATTGATCAATATTGGGAAGTGGATAACTATCTTTTGGACATGCCTTATTTAAATTGGTGAAGTCTATACAGATTCTTACCCCACCGTTCTTTTTTGGAACGATCACCATATTTGAAATCCACGTTGGATATCTTACTTCACGAATGAATCATGCATTTAAAAGCTTTGCTAACTCTTTTTCCACTGGATCGTGATACTCCGGTGCAACCTTACGTATCCGTTGTCGAAATGGTATAGCATCGGGACGTATTTTGTAATTCATGTTGTACAATATTTGGATCTATCCCGGGCATGTCTTCCATGTTCCATGCAAATATATCTAAAAAATCACGAAGTAGCTTGATCAAACTTTGCTCCATATCTTCTTTCATCAATGTTCCAATTCGCACTTGTTTAGGCAGTTCTGTAGTTCAAATATTTATAATTTTAGTTTCTTCTACAGAAGTGAAAATTGGTTTAGGATTCCCGATCGAAGTTGGAGTTCCCTTTAATTGCTATGAGGATCCTTCGAATTGCCGATTTGTTGAATTTTCTTGATTGTTACTGCTTTCTCCTAATTCATTTGCTGTTTTTTGTTTGACGTTTCTTTTCAAGTATTGATTTATCTCTTCTTCTTTTGCTTTGATTTTACGGTCTTTCTTCCTTTCCCGCTGTTGTTGTTCCCGTTCTTCATTCATTCTTACTTCTGCCATTATACAAAACTTTGCATCATCTTGATCTCCCTTAATCTCCATTTCTCCTTGCGGTGTTGGAAACTGCAAATATTGATGATAGGTTGAAATTACACCTTTCAGCTAGTGTACCCATCGTCTCCCGATTATTGCATTGTACGGGGATGGAGCATTTACTACGCTGAATCTTGTCAAGATGTTACTTGGTCCAGCTGATACTTGTAAATCAATATCTCCTTTGGGTCTTGAAGCCATTCCATTGAACCCATAAATAACATATCGGGACGGGATTAACTGATCTTTTTTTAGTCCCATTTTGCAAAATGTGTCATGAAACAACACTTTTAAATAACTGCCCCCATCTAGAAGAATTTTTCTAATGTTCCATCCTGACATTAACAATGTAAGAACCAAAGGATCGTTATGCATCTCAATTTCTTGATTTACTTCCTGTGCCGAGAAAGTTAAAGGGGATGCCATCCAGTCTTCCCAAGCTTCCGTTATTCTTCCTGATACTTTAAAAATTTCATGGTTCTGAATCCTCTTGCATAACTTTTTATTGATTGCAGCGTTCATGTCTGTATCTCTTTCTTCTGAAAATATCATATTAATGGTTTGTTCGTTATATGGGATATGCACTGCCTTGCCTTTGTCTGGTCTTGCTATTGGTTCGGGCCTTTGAATGTATTCTTTCAACTCTCCTGCATCGATCATTCTTTGTACCAGTATAATAAAATTCCTGCAATTGTCTGTTGTGTGCCCTTTATAACAGTGGTAATCACAATAATCTTTCGAATGTTGTGTGAACTCAGGTTGATTTCCTCTTGATGGTGGCCACTGGAAATCTGGTTTATTTTTTATGATTTCGAATAATTCAGAATATGATATATTGAGTTTTGTGAACACTCTTTCTAGAAATCGCTGAATAAAATTTTTGTTATCCCCTTGCCGTGGGCGCTTTGATTCTCTTAGTTCAGATTTATGAGGGAACTTCTATTTTTGTTCTGGTGATACTTCGATTGAATTTGTCCTTTTTATGTTTCTTTGATTTCGCGAAGTACTTCTCGGTCCTTGTTCTTGCACATCTTGCAGTCTTGCACATGTTTCTATTATTTCCCTGAGCTGTCCCTCAGTTTTTGGATTGTTACGATGAATTTCAATAAAAAGTTGACATTTCCGATCAACGATTCCCCATTTATAATGATTTATCGTTGTACCTGAATCCACATCTCCAATTGCTTGGCAAATTGTATGCCATCGGGCCGTATATGACCGAATCGTCTCTTCTGGCCATGATGTAAGGGAGTATAGTATGTCCACTCCCGAATCAACGGGCTTGTTGTACATATATGCTTCGAGAAATTTCCTCACTAATTGTGAATAACATTGAATGCAACTTTATGGCAATCTGTCATACCATAACAATTCCGAACCTTTCAAACTTGATGGGAAGCATCGGCACATTATTGCTTCGTGTCCGTCCCATCGTGACATCACTCGATTATAATATTTTAAGTGTGAGGTCGGGTCCTTCGTACCATCATAACATTCAAATGCAGGGATATTGTATTCTCTTGGCAATGGAACGCATGTCAACTGTTGAGCCAGCGGTGTTCGTTTGGCTTCCTTCAGCACCTCTTCAATTCTTCCTCCTTCTTTATTTTTTAAACCTTTTATCTCTTCTTTCATTTGCTCCATAGTTTCTATATATTTTTTCCATTGTGCACGTTGAATTTTTTGATTTTCCCTTTGCCTCCTAGCCCGGGATGATGATCCTGCTAATACCATTCTCTGATCTTGATTTTCCCTTTCATTTCTGGGTGCATGCCTTCCTGAAATTGCTTCTTGACTTCGTGACCCTGCTGCTGCTATTTTTTCCTCACGTTGAATCGCATTTTTCAAAGCTTGATTTTCTTTAGTTAATAGTGCAATTTGATCATTATTGGCTCCTTGTTCTCTTCTTATTTCATTCATTTCTTTCAGTAAATTTTGAAGATGATTTACTTCATTTCGTGAATTCTCATGATGTGACGATTTATTTTGAATAATGGTATTTGGTGTTAATTCCTGATTAGGTATATGACTTCCCAAATCACTCTGCTGTTGTTCTGGTTCACTCTCTTCTTCCCTTTGTCTGTGATTTTGTTCGTCGTTACTGTCCTGATTTCCGGAGCCTGCTTCTTGAGACATACTTCTTCTGGATTCTTTGTTTCTTGATTGTTTCTTTTCTCTCTTGAATTATAATGATCTTCTAAAAGTTAGTCATATAATTTCTTAACAGATTATTTAACAAAGAGAGTGACAGACACTAATTTTCTGACCTTCTAAAAATCTATCTATACTTTTAGTAAAATAACTTGTATCATCTACCATGAATCTTTTTAAAATGCATATAAAAGGAAATCAAACATTTAAACAGATCCATTCAAACTTAAGACTTTTTCTTTTCAATGACATACAATTTCCATTTTGCATACCACATAAAGGTTATTATGCAAAAGAAATCACTTGTTAACAAAGGTTAAATTAAGCCAGAATGTTGCATAGAACTATCAAGTTCTTTATACTAAATTTCTTTACTTTTGAAACACACATATAACAGAAAAATCCATTTTTCTTGAATAGGTAGGATAAATCCTTTAACTCATTCCCTGTTTCTAGCGCCAAATTGTTTAAGCCAAAATTCTCATTGACATGAACAACCAATAAATTGATAAGATATAGTAAATAGAAAAATTTTAACTAACATTTTGATACACAGAATACTCTTTAAAATCAATCAGTTAGAAAGGTTTTGATTAACCATTTAATTTCTTATCAAACATTTGATCAAATTACAGTCCCTTATTCCATATCTAATTCATGATCTTTATAAGTACAGAAGATGAATCATGATCATGAAACTTTGAAATAATATCTAACGCAATAAATACATACCTAATGATCTTCTCTTTCTTCTCAGATTACTCTTCCTTAGCCTATTCTTCTTCTAATTTTCCGACCCCCTCTCTGTTGAATGATCTCTTCTATTTATAGATCATCTAATGGGTCCCTCTTGTCCCGATACCTTCTTTCACTCTCCTTATTATCTTTAGATCGGGATGATTATATGGTTGACAGGTCATGCTTTCCACTTTTTTGGTCCGTTATCTTGTATAATTGACACGTACTCTTCGTTCTTTGAAAATCATCTTTGTCTCGATCATAGGTGTCAGTTACGTGGTTAAAGTAAATAAAAGTAATTATTGCCTTTACTTTCCCGTCCATGTTCATTATTACTCTTACTTTCCCGTTCCATGTTCATTATTACTCTTACTTTCCCGTTCAATAAGCATTTAATGCTATCTGTTTCGATCAGTGTGATACTACTTTCCCGATCTTATGTTTCAATCATGCAGAAATTTATTCAGTCTTTCACATCTGTCCTTTATTCGATCCTTTCATACGGCTTTGATCGTGTGCTTCTCGTTCTTCTTAGAACCTCTGCTTCTTTCCTTAATTGTTTTACACGTGTCGTCCTCCTTTTATTTCCTAACACTACCTTCCTTGTGCAATGCGTCTAAATAGTACCAAAATAAAAGCGTAAAAGAACGTTACGTGTACTAGACCTTTTCTTTTCTTTTTTCTGAACCCAGGGAATGCAGAATCCATGGATTTCTAATCTTAGTCTTCAAAGAGTACTGTATTTAATAATGTTGGCCCGTAGCGATCGCATTTTTGAGTAAAATGTTCCTGCAATCCGTGTTGTGAGTTTAGCCAAAGATATGTAAGCAACAACTGCACGAAGTTCCTAATTGTATAATGCGAAATACAGAACTTGTTTGAGTTGTATTTAAAGAGAGCATGTATTACATGATTGATGACTAGAAAACATGAAATGCAGAACTTGTTTGAGTTTTATTAATGCTTCACGTTTTTTCTCAATGGGTAGAAAACATGAAATAGGTCAACTTATATAGGAAGAGAAGTTAACCTAATACAAGAGATAGAGAGAAACTCTAATACATGAGATAGAGAGAAATCTCTAAAACCCTAATACAGAATATATGGATTATGAGGTGGCATAGACACCTGGTTTGACATTCTGACTGTATTCAGAATTCGGCTGACTGGATGGTTCAACACTTCCCCTCAAGTTGAACGGTAGCTGGCGAACATTTAACTTGCTTCTCAAATATTGAAAACGTTGAGACGGCAGGCCTTTAGTGAAAACATCAGTTATTTGATCCTTAGATGATATGAATCGAACTTGAAGATCCCTTGCAGCAACCTTTTCACATACAAAGTGATAGTCAATTTCAATATGCTTAGTTCGAGCATGAAAAACAGGATTAGCCGTTAAGTAGGTGGCACCCAGATTATCACACCATAAAACAGGTGGACCGGTAGATATGCAGAGCTCTTTTAGTAAGGATTGAATCCAAATAAGTTCAGAAGTTGCTATACCTAACCCTCTATATTCCGCCTTTGTACTGGACTTAGAGACGGTCTTCTGTTTCCTAGCACTCCAGGAAATAAGATTGCCCCCAAAATAAGTACAGTAGCCACTCGTAGAGCGTCGATCATCCAGATTGCCTGCGCAATCCGTATCTGAATATGCCTGTAAGTTGAAGCTTGACGAGGGTTTAATGTATAAACCATAGCTAACAGTGTGTTTCAGGTAGCGTAAAATGCGTTTGAGTAGTTCCCAGTTTTCAACATACGGATCCTGCATGTACTGACAGGTTTTATTCACCGCAACAAAAATGTCGGGCCTTGTAAGATGTAGATATTGCAAAGCTCCTACTACACTGCGATAGAGAGACAGGTCATGAAATTTCGTAGAGCCTTGCTTCTGGAGTTTTAACTGTGTAGCTAATGGAGCCGTGATCGGTTTAGAGCCATCAAGTTTCGTTCGTTGAAGCAGGTCAGCCGTGTACTTCTGTTGACTGAGAATGACAGACGATCCTTGATGCACCACTTCCAAACCTAGGAAGTAAGAAAGAGACCCCATATCTTTGACTGCAAAAGCCTTACCAAGGTTAGATACTAACTTGGTGATAAGAGAAGAATCAGAGCCAGTGATGAGAATATCATCTACATAGATCAAGACATAAGTTATTTGGTTCTTATGTTGCTACACAAACAAGGAACTGTCAGAGATTGCTCCCTTAAATCCTTGTGAGATTAGATATTGACTTAAGCGTCCAAACCATATTCTGGGAGCTTGCTTGAGTCCATACATTGCTTTGTTGAGACGACAAACATGTTTAGGGAAGTTCTGGTCTACATACCCTGCTGTTTGCTTTATATACTTCTTCTTCAAGTTCGCCATGCAAAAAGGCATTTTGCACATATAACTGTCTCATATGCCAGTTTTGCATAACAGCAATGGGAAAAACTAACTTGATAGTGCAGGGTTTGACAACTGGGCTGAAGGTTTCGATGTAGTCAACACCTTCTTGTTGATGAAATCCTTTTGCAACCAGCCTTGATTTGTATTTGGCTATAGATCCATCAGAATTCTGTTTGACGCGAAAAACCCATTTGGAACCAACGCTATGCATACCGGGTCTGTAAGGGACTAGAGAACATGTGCCATTACGAATGTGAGCATTATATTCATCATCCATGGAAAGGCTCCAGGCAAGATCTTGACTAGCCTTACTATAACATGTAGGTGCCATATAGTCGGATGTTTGAAGAGGATGCTTGGTAACGTTCAAACAAAGCTTGTTTGTTGGTTTTAAATTGCCTGTTTTTGATCTCGTTGTATATGGATGGGTCTGAACCGTTGCAGCTGGAACAGACATGACAACATCAGTAGAATCGGTAGCTTGCTGTTGTGGTGAAGGAGGCGCAACTGAGCTTGTTGTTGTTGCTTCAGGAGTACTATCGCAGGTTGGTTGCTGAATGGAAACAGCAACTGATACAGTTGCTGAAGCGCTGTTGTTGCTGCTGCTGTTACTGTTGTTGTTGCAGTTGTTGTTGCTTCTGATGTTGTTGTTGTGTTGCTGCTGGTGTTGTTGTTGTTGTTGTTGCTGCTGAAGCGCTGCTGTGTTGCTGTTGCTGTTGTTGTTGCTGCTGAGCGTTAGCAACCAGGTGAGATGTTGTTGTTTTGTAATGTCTGCGATACTGAATTACAGGTGTTGTTGACGCTCTTATAGGTGGTGTCGGAACTGGATGGTCCTGTAGCAACAGTTCCGATGGTCCTGTAGCAACAGGAACTTTGATGGTGTTGTAGACCGGAGTTATTTGCTGTGCTATTTGGAAGTTGTTGGGAACCAGTGGATTTTTCCGGTGTAAATTCACGACAATAAGAGAAAGGTTGTGGAGTAGAACTTACCTCTGTTTTGGATTGCACAGGTTGAACCTTCTGTTTGGCTTCGAAAGGGAATGAACTCTCTTCAAATCTGACATGGCGAGATATGTATAGTCGCTTTGTTGGTAAGTGGAAGCACATGTAACCTTTATGGGCACTACTATAGCCAATGAACACACATGGAAGAGATCTTGGTTGCAGTTTGTTGGAGTTATATGACCTTAGACTCGAAAAACAAAGGCAACCAAACACCTTTAGGAAAGAAAAATCAGGTTTCTTGTGAAACAATAGTTCTAAAGGTGTTTTAATTTGATTATGAGTAGATGGACATCTATTGATTAGGTAACAAGCAGTGGTGAAAGCATCAGACCAGTAAGAAGTAGGCATGGATGCGTGAAATAACAGAGCAAACCCGGATTCTGTAATATGTCGGATTCATCGTTCAGCTAAGCCATTCTGCGGCGATGTGTGTGGACAAGAGAAACGATGAATGACCCCTTTGCTATTCAAAAAATTAGTGAATTTCCTGTATTCGCCACCATTGTCTGACTGAAATACCTTTATAGTTGTGTTAAGTTGGTTTTCTATTTGTAACTTGAACTTAACAAAGACACTCAAAGCATCAGATTTCCGGAGTAAAGGATAGACCCAGGTATAATGAGAATAAGCATCCATTAACAAAAGATAGTATTTAAAACCATTTCTAGATAAAGTTGGAGAGACCCGGAGATCAGAAACAAGAAGACTCAACGGTTTGTCTACTACTGTATTACTGATAGAGAAGGGAAGTTTGTAACTTTTGCTAACATGACATGATTCACAAAATTGAAAAGCCTTATTGGTGACAGGTAGAGAGTAATTGTTTATAACTCGACATTGTGCGCAACATTGGATGCCACAGGCGCTGGTGCCAAATGGGTATTGAAGAAGAAACGTAGGCAGTTGGTGTTGATTGTTGGATGTTATCGAGCACATAGAGTCCATTCCTGTTCTTGCCTCGCAGAAGAGTTCTCCCAGTGTGCAAGTCCTGTACCAGAAAATGAGTTGAATGGAAAATAAAGCACACATGATTATCAGCAAAGAATTTTGATACTGACAATAAATTTGCTTTAATAGAAGGGACATAAAACACTCTATTAAGATAGAACTCTCTATTATTATGAGTGAAGAAACCTTTACCAATGTTTGAGATGGGCAGAGCGTTACCATTGCCCACATTAACGGATTTAGTTCCATCATATTCATGTTGAATGCGAAGATTATTCATGTCTGCAGTTATATGATGAGTATGACCTGTATCTTTAACCCAGTCTTCATTCAAGTTTCTTCCAGGTAGTGCTATGTATGCTTGCTTGTCGGGTTGTTGATTTGGGCGGTCCTCTTTGTACCTGAACCAGCACCTGATTGCAATGTGTCCTGGCTTCTTACAAATTTGACACAGTCCTTCTGTTGATTCGTATCTCCGTGAAGTATTGTTGTTGTTCTGAGCCCGACGATTTGAATTGAAATTTCTTCTTTGTGGAGGTCGTGATTGGTTCCGGCCGTTTCTATGTGACACAACATTGGCCACGGGTTCTTGTAGAGTGTCCAGTTGTTACTCCAGATGCATATCATATGTCAGGAGATGTGCAAGCATTGTTTTCATGCTTAGATTGTCAATAGTACTTAGAGAGGTTATTATTGCATCATAAGCTTGATTCAACCCATTCATGATTGAATGTTTCTTTTCTTCTTCTGTAATTGATACTCCAGATGGGGCTAAAGAATTAAACAAAAATTTTGCTTTGGATATATAATCATGCATAGAAAGGTTACCTTTACACAGATTATGTAATTCTCTCTTTAGATGCATCTGATGAGCCTGATTGTGTGGAGAAAAGCGTTCTTCAAGTGCTTCACAGACTTCTTGAGATGTGTTGAGACCAACAACACAGTCATAATTCCCTCTGTCAGGGATGAAAGAAGCCATCCTAAGAGGATGTTGTCTTGTTCTTCATATTTGATAAACTCAGGGTTTACCTCAGTTTGGTTTGGTAGGTGTTTTGGTGGTTTTATAAAGCTTCCATCAACATAACGTGATAGGTTATAACCTTTCAACATGGGTTTGAATTGAGTTTTCCATAGAAGATAATTTGTTTCTGTGAGTTTGATGTTGATAATATGAATGATGTGAAGGTTTTGAAGCATTGTTGTGGTTGCAGCCATTGTGGCGTGGTTTTTGGATCTTTTGAGACTTCTGATACCAAATAAAAACAAAGATTTTATTAATGCTTCACGTTTCTCTCACTGAGTAGAAAACATGATACATGTTAACTTATATAGGAAGAGAAGTTAACCTAATACAAGAGATAGAGAGAAACCCTAATACAGGAGATAGAGAGAAATCTCTAAAACCCTAATACATAATATATGGATTATGAGGTGGCATAGACACCTGGTTTGACATTCTGACTGTATTCAGAATTCGGCTGACTGGATGGTTCAACAGCGTCAATTATAGAAACCTGAATAATGAACTTACCAAGGTAGTGGAAACTGAGGATACTCGTAATCCACTTGATAATCCACTTCCAAACGCATCAGTTTATCGAAGGTAGGGAAACTTGTTGATGGTACATTTGCAATGTCAAAAATCTATTAAACAAGGCAAACAATGTATGTATACTGTTAGACAGTAGTATTGGAAAGGCATACGGCGACAGATTAACTCTACAATATGCTATAAAGTAAGCAACGTACCTGAAAATACTTATGTGATGCTTTTAGGAGCTTTATATTAGAACACATTCTTACAAACTTAGATAAAGAGTCTACTGTACCGGTTTTATTATGACGAGCATAGCGAAAATCTGCTTCAACTAATGATGGAAAGCTACCCATAGGAAAGTATCTCGGTAACCAGCCACCATACTCGATGGACACTAGATTCGGTGCATCAATCTGGACTCTAAGATTATGACAAAAATGTTCTCTTTTACAACCCTTTAAGGCGAAGAACTTAAGTCTGGGTGCTGAAAAAGATATGACATCTAAATCCTTCCGACTACATCTGCACAATACCAATTCCTCAAGTATAGGACAGTTCGAAAAAAGTTGTTGCGTCAGTGCCATATCCTCAAATTCAACACACGATAACCCAAGTACCTTAAGTCCTGATAAAGAAATTGATATGGGAAATCAAGAACTTGTTGGATTTGAAAATTAATTTCCAAGATTGTCAGTGATTCACTAGCGAAAAGGTTTGTGGGAACCGGATTGCGTCTCGGCCAACACGCAGAAGACTGTGTCTTGAAGTACTCAATCTGTTTGTTGCGGGTAGATGAGCCGTTGGTGGATTGGACGGAGCAGGCATTTTTTATCCCTTCTCTTTGGAAGCAACGGGTTGAGTATGCAGTGAAACACATCAATGAGTCCTGTGCTGCAACATTAATTTTTTTTCTTCGCGTTTATATTGTGTAATTTTACCCCAATCTCATACCTATTAATGTTCTATTTTTCTTTTAGAGTTTTGGTACATAATGCAGTTTTTTGCTTTTATTTCACAGGTTGATTTTAGGTGCAGATCAGGTACTCTTTTGGGTTCTCTATTGAATTATCCAACAGCCCTTAAAAAAATCGTTGATGTGGATATTTCTCGTAAAAGCCTTACCCGTGCTGCAAGGGTGTGAACTCCTGACGAGTTATTTGATTTCACATTTGAAAGATGTTTTTCAGTTAGCATACTATTTCTTTACTAGATTTTTCAATTAATCGCTCTGTAACTGTGTTTATAATGACAGGTTCTTCACTCTAAACTAAGTACGACTCACCGATATCAAGCATCAAGTCTGCTCTGCTATATAATGGTTCCATCACCACTTTTGACACTAGGCTGTATGGATTTGATATTGGTACTTGCATAGAGGTATTTGATGTTCTATTTTTTTTTGCTTTGCACCTAAATTTGAAACCTTAGCGAAGTTTGTTCTATAATGGACAGAAGATCTAGTGAGAATTCTTTTTCTTCCCGCACTACCGCCTCACAACCACCACTAGCTCACCATTGCTGTATCATCACTACCCCCTGTCATATTAAGTGATATTAAAGTGCCACACTGGTTTATATATTGGGCACTAGGTTCACATAATTTTTAGAAACACTTCTCTTGGTTGCAGAACACACTCTCGAAGATATGAGATGCTTATAGTTCCATCTTTATATTTCACAACACAATGTGATTAACATGTTGAAAACACACTTTTCTTGGTTGCAGAACAAACTCTTGAAAAATCAACCAACTATTCAGGTCTGGACTGTCCATGTCCTACACAACTCATACACGATTCCTGATGACGTTTATTGGAGATGCCCGGGTGCAAGAAGATAATTATTTCTAAGAACAGAGTTGACTTTAAATAAAAGACAAATAAAAAGGGAAATGACTAGATACGTTATACATTGCATTTAAAATGGTTGACGTCCGTGCTTGTCCAAGGACAAGCTTTTTTCATGGACAAGTTCTGATGGAGGTACGTTCCAGTACTTCTGTTTCTTTTACTGTACGCATAGGACATGCGAATTTAGTAGGTTAGATAGATTTGGGTAGAGATTAGAGAATAGATGACGAATTAAGGATTGCTTACTAATCCTATCTTCTCCCATGTCCATGTTGCTGATGTTTCTGATAAACTCATCTGCACTGCAAAGTAGACACTTTGTATATTCCTTTTAAAATGAATGACATCTACCCGGAGCCGAATCAAGTGAATCAAAATAAATTATTTTTCAGTTTTCTCCCTCATCTCAACCTTATAAACTTGTGCGACCTCTGATATCTCAATGAGCATTTGTTAGGTAGATTGGGTAAACAATCTATGCATTGCATATACTTTCAAAATGCTCAATTTATACGTAACAGGACAACATGACTAGTTAGTTTTCTCATTTTCATGAACATTTCATTTGCCAACATACAAATACTCCTAACACATGTAACATTTAACATAACAACATATTTAGCTATATTATTTTCTTATTAGTCACAATTGAGATGTGATGAAAAATGTTAAAGTAGGGTACTTATATCGGCATGTTGTAAAGAAACCAAATGAGATTTAATGTCAGTAAAACCAAATGACATATGAAGCATAATATATGCTTCAAAAAAACAAAATGACATGAATAACAAAAATTCCTAGTATACGAACTCCTCCAAAAGGACCAAAACCGTTCACATGTATGAAGTGGGATCCACCCAGAAATAAAGCACCTGGTAATTTTGGGAGGTAGGCCCCACTCTTTGCGAGTGAGATGGTTTTGAAAGAGTTTAAGCGAATGGTCTGTCAACGTACAATATGGATTCGTAAAAGTCAAAATCAATTAAAATTTGATCAACGGTTTATAATTCGGCAATAAATCGAAACGACATACGTACGTGTATAATTCGTTTTAGAAATATGAATTCGGCAAAGATAAATTCGACATACATTAACTTCTAAAATATGTTATTTTTACTATGGTTTAATGATTTTAATGAACTACATTTGCATATCCATATCCACGAGTTTAGAATCCTTATGTATCCACATTTTTTAAAAAAATTAGATGTTGGAAGGTTAAAATATGATAGAAAATGGTGATGTGGTGATGATACGCCGAAGTATTATACGGGATTTGTAGTTCGTTAATTTGTAAATACACGTATAATTCGTTAAATTAAGTCGGGATTCTATGATACACGTATGATACGTGTATAATACAGATTCGGAATAACTCGTGTATAATTCACGGATAATTCAGAGAACCCTAACTAGGGTCTGTCCAAAACTACTTTATCAGTTTATTAGAAAGAACACTAAAATCCACACAAAACGAAGTTTGACAAGCTGGAAAATCAGATTTTTCCTTACACCAAATCATCAGGCACAACAAATTTGATTCAACTTCTCTCTCCAGTAAAATCTTAACTCTTGAAAACTAGCTTAAATCATGGGAATAAGCCATGTTTTTTCTGTCTTGAATCAAGCACCATAGTGGTTAGTCTTAGAAGCGATACTGTTGTCAGCGGTGAAACTAATCAAGCTATTCTTAATGCTGGTGGTGGTTTTGGAGTCGATGATTATATTTTGTTGGAAATACTAAGTAGACTTCCTGTGAAATCACTTATGAAATTCAAGTCCGCATGTAAACATTGGCTATTCTTAATCGAACAAGATCAGCACTTCATTGATTTATATAATACGCGATCGGAAGCACGTCAGCAGCATAATAGTGAGAGTACCACCTTTATCTCTCCGGTTATGCTTCTTTGCGATGCTTTTGTTGACAGAGCAACGGAAGATGATGTCGATAGAGAAATCAAGATGATATCGCTCTCCCATAACCACCCATCATCAGGCGTGCCTGCCCCGGTTCATGCTTTCAATAGTAATATAACTCTTCCGGTTCTCGCCACAAAAGACCCAAGTGAGTTTGTCTCTTGTCACACAGCAGTCATGGAGCCTATACACGGTTTGGTCTGCTTTCTGAATCTTGCAAATTATGGTTCCGTTCTGATTTACAACCCTAGCACCCGAGAGAAGACTACATGGATTAGAACTGGAAGTAGTGAATTCCTGAGAGATACTTTTCTTGACCAAACACTTGGAGGTAATGTGAACACTTTTTACAGATGTATGTTTGGTTTTGGATTTGATTCAGCTACAAAAAAACACAAAGTGTTATGCATATATCAGATTTATCAAAAGAATCTCCGTGGGACTTTTTGCGAGGTCATGACAGTAGGCGAGAATATCTGGAGAGAAATCAATGGTATGCCATCCTTCATAGTGAACTTGGGAATCGAGGAACAATGTAAATCTGTGCACGTGAATGGCTTTATTTGTTGGATGTCTTACAAGCAAAACTCATTGCCGCAATTGACTGATGCCATTATGGTATTTGATGTCGGAAGTGAGACGTTTGGAATAATCTCGATCCCTACAATTATCCTTGAAGATCTTTGGCGCTTAAGTCGGAGAGAAAGAATAAAAAAGTGGACTAATGAATTAGTAGAAGTTGATGGACATATAGGTATACTAAACATAAGAAAGTGCAAGAATGGAGGAGATGACTGGATCGACTTATGGATTTTAGAAGACGAGATAAAGAACAACTACTCCACTTCTAATAACACTAGCAATAATAATGTGAATTGGATATCAGAGACTTTTAAAATGCCTTACAGTTGGGAAGAAGTGCACTATCTAGCTTTCAAAGCAATTAGAGGTACCGACCTGATAATCATACGTTTTTTTTCTAAAGGCTAGTCCTCATGATGAGCCGGCAAAGAATGAAGTTCTCTACTGTTATGATCGTAAGGAAAAGAAATGCTATGTAAAACAGGTTGATATGGTTACGGATCATAATCGTCCTTACGATATTACAACTTTCTTCGACACTCTTACACATGTACATTCAGGCCAACACCATGGTGCCGTGAGACATCTGGAATCTCCATTTATTACTTAGAAGAGTTTGTAAGAGTTTAATTTAGTATGCGGAACCTTAAAAAAGGTTTCTTTTCACTCTAATTAAAAGAGTTCAACTCCAAGTGGAAATAGTTTTTTTTTCTTCTTAATTATTTTAGAGTCGGAGTAGAGTTCTTAAGATGGTTTACTATGTTTCTATAAAAATATGAATGAACAGTCTCGTATTTGTTACACACAGCAAGAGATCATTTACTGACAATTAATGGAATATTTTTTCATCTTCTTTCTCTGGTTCTCTCATTCTCAGCAAAAATCTATTGTTTCCTCTTTCCTTGTTTCTAATTCTGATCTTGATCTCTGCAGTCATGGCCATACTAATTGCGTTTTACACACCCCATCTTCTATCATGGGTTCCCACGAGGGAATTACGTCATGAGGTCGTAATGCAAATTTCCGATCACATGAGAAAAATTTAACTTAGAAAATTGATTTTGGGCTAAACTTTGGACAATGAGATCTAATTTTGATTGATCTAGCTTTCCCGTTCAAACTTGTCTGTTGAAAGATGAGAGAACATCTGGATTTCCATATGATCCAGAGTATGTTGCTAAAAGCAACTGTAAACTGAGATCAGATTTCACTTTTCATTGTCTGAACGGAGTTCTGAGCATCACTAGGTTTAAGCCAGGAGATGATCCAGTGGCTTGATCGAATAACAGTAGTTACATTTACTGATAATCTGAACAACTTTTGAGACTCATAAGCCGAGCCAGTAGGAGATGATGCAGAGTTTTTGTGTTATCACCACACATTAATTTTCTACTAACAGAACTGACAGAAGCCAGAAGGGTTTAACAAAGGGAACTTCTTCAATCTTTTTTCTGTTTCTATTGCAAACTAATATACCGATAAACGAAAATCATTCGAAGGCGAACTGATAAATCCTAATATAATACCTTCATTTTCCTCTATAAATTCTGACATACTAAATGTAAGTCATCAATTTACTCTATAAAGCCAAAAAAAAATGTCAAAAATTGCTGCAACATTGGCTGACTCAACCTGAGAAACTTAAGGTCGACTGTTAACACGGCAAAAGACTTGATCCCGATAAGAACATAGAAAGACCGCTGAAAGAAAGTAAACTTCTTAACTAGACGAGAAGACCGCTACTTGGATCACAAGGTAAAAAAAAAATCACCAATTTACAAGAAAAAAGCAGTGAACACCAGAGGACCCTTTTCCTTCCCAACAGTCACGACCACTATCAATCTACCATCCACATGTACCAAGCAGTAGCTTCACTTTCTACCAGTCCCAACTCGTGGCTTCCCTTTAACCTCGGATTCCTTCCAATCATAAAGATTTTGGAAATTAGCATCAAAAAGAAAAGGAGAGAGATCAATGCAAGGAATCTGTAGATACTCTTCCACACTTGCAATGACACCACTAAGAATTAAAAGAAGAAAAAAAATACCAGTGGTAGGTGGAGGAAAATGGTCGACTTTGCAGTAGATGGATTGTGATTTTCTGCACCCTTGCTCCAGTCATAACACACCTAAACACATAAAACAAAAAGGAAAACATAAGTCTTTGATGGAACAACAAGTTCATAGCTATTTCAGAAAAATCCCCTGTGACCATAATCTAACGCTTGTATTATATCAACATATTGATGTTATTTACAATAGTGTTCATAACCTACTCCAAAGATGGGACATATAAAAGTTGAGCTGAAAGAGAATTGAAAACTTCAAAAAATACTGCTCTAGAGTTGCTTACCGCATATGCATATATTGAACCATCACTGTTGAATGCACTGCAAGGAATAGGATTATTGCACCTATTCATGGCCTGGAGAAGTAGATACAGAGTTTATTAGACAAACATACATGTAACATTCAGAAACATGAAACTTATTCCTGAAAACCTTCAGGAGCTCACTAATTCAAATAATTCATTAAGATGAGAAAATTTAAGCAGAAATGATGGAAGATTTTGAGGATGAATTAGAAAGTAATTAGACTAACAAATCAACACGTTATATTTTAGATAAGTGGATCAATTAACTTTGAGCTCTTATTTGCACATCTTAATGGATGTAGCAATAATTTCAAAGCAGATAGTGATAGCCAAATGGCCATTGATTATTTAGGAGGTAGTTATCTAACTAATGCCACTAATCCTACATTCCTACTCAGCATGCCATAAGCAAACAACGATCCGTACCTGCAGGTTTTAGCATGCTATTATTGTTCAGTTATTAATGTACACACCCAATTGAGTCTCCACCAACAAGAAAATACCTTTGACCCTTTTCTTTATAAAACATTTTTTTAAAAAGATTTCTCTTAAACATAGCAGTATCAAACTACTTTGAAGCTTTCAAGTTGATAAAACGAAAACTATGAAACCAGCAAGGTAATAGATGCTTACACACTTTTAAGGGTATGCGCACAAACTTTTAACATGAACAGGTCATCTTTAAAAAAAAAGGTTAACATCGACAACAAAAGACCAGAGTAAGCAAACCACAAAGACAGTTAGACAAACCTTGAGTCTCTGTTTGCTATCCTTGTCCCAAAAATTGAAGGCACCATCTGATCCAGCTGTTGCAAATGTGTGATGAACCTGCAATGACCACATAAATTTATCAGGAAAAATGTAAAAGCTGAAACGCAACCTACAATTATTAGCCTACTAGTTATCTATATCTCGCAAACAACAACAAACAAGCCAGACATAATATATCTATTGATAGATTGCACCCAAGTATCTTACAGGATGAAAATTCAACGAATTGACTGAGTATATCTCCTGCCCCTCTCTGTGGCATTTGAAGGTGAAGTTTTTCGCTTGCAGAGATTCATCCAAATGATGTACACCAACTCTGCCCTCAATTGAGCCAACCTACGTACAGAAAGAGATTTTTTAGTTAGTCAGGAAATATAATAGAATTTCATCAAAAACGAAAAGACTAGAGGATAAGGAAAGTAGAAATTTTTTCAAAACATCTTCAACAAGTGAAAAAATTGAGGAATAAGGAAATAAAATAACAAGAAGGGGACATGGCTTCCTTTTCCCCTCGTTTGTGATAAGCTGCAAACACTGAAGGTAGAACTTATACAACGAATAGTTGGAATTGGAATGAAGGACTCATGAAGTTAAAACTATGAACCCAAAGTTATATGCCGAAACTAATGTTTGACTAACTATATTTGCAAGAACCAGCCACACTGAAGAAAACTAACAAGAATTGTCAAAACCTTAACCAACTACACAAAATGAAGCATAATAACATAAGAAAATAAATGCCTGATACTTACCAGAAAACCTTGCTGATCTGGGAATGCGGCAACGCATCTAGTTTGATACTTCAAGGGCGACTGAATTCTCTTAAACTCCTCCTGTTAATATCCAAATATTATTACACTGAGAAATATAATTACCAGAACATCTAAATAGAGAAACATCACATTGTGCTATATTACTAGATAACTTTACCTGAGGTTTGTTAAGGTTAAAAACAATCAGATTTCTATCTGCGGTTCCAACAACCATCAGAGGATATTTGACAGAGAGTGAGTAACAACGTTCTGGAAGCTGTTGTGTATGGACTGGCGTTTGCTGCCTAAGGTCCCAATACCTGAATCAATTAAGCAAAAAACTTATGAAACGTTATTCAAATCATAAAGAGAGAGCTAGTCGACATGATTCTAGGAATAGTATAATAGAATAAATGGAAAGTAAGCTCAAAAAACAGATCAAAATTTTGACTCCATGTGCACATGGAATGGAGGGCACAAATTAATTAAAGTGATCCTAATCTTACTTATATAACACTTGAACCAGTAACTTTATTCGATATTGAAACTATAATATTGCAATGCATAAACAGTCTAAAGTATGTTTAAATCATACGGGATAAGTGAACTTAATCCTTACTTGATAGTCTTATCCCAGCTTCCTGTGGCCAGAAGATTCATCTCTGGAATCCAAGCAACTTCTTTAACAGGTGCATCATGCATGGCAACAGCCACAGGTTGACCACCTGACATCAACGGCCACATCTTTACTAGTTTATCACACCCTCCCGAGAAAACAGTCGTTCCATCATCTTTCCAAGCCGAACACAAAACCTAAGCCAAACAAACATACCAACATTCAACACATTGGAGCAACATTTCAACCAAGAAACAACCAGCAAGCATTCCAGAAAGCAATAACAAAAGAGTCAAAATGTCATTACCGGTTGGTCATGATTAATTGCTGCTTTTGCCACACTTCCAGTACTAGCTCCTGATCTTTGTATTTCCCAACATCTAACCTGTAAATTTCCATCAACGCAATCCAAATTTGAGCATTCATTCATTATTCAACAAAACCACAAACACAAATAGATTTTAAGGGAAAAATATATCGAAAAAATCAAAAACGAACCTGATTATCCCAAGAAGTAGCAACAAGATAGTTGCCTTTAGGACTAAAACATAGACTGGATATAGAATCAGTAGGAGGTTGAACAACCTACAAAATCAAAACATCAAACACACAGTATCAGAAACTCACCATTCCCTATACAAACCAAAAAAAGAAAAAACAATAAAAAGCGTATCAGAAAATTCACCTCATATGATTTGTTAGGGTTTGTATTGGCAAGTCCACCGATGTTAGACATTGTGTTAATCTACTCAAACAAAAAAAACAAGAACCGAATCAACTAAAAACCAAGTTCCAAACTCAAAATCCAGAAACTTCTGAAACCAAAAAATAATTAAACTCTTACTGAATTCGACTAACTATTTAGCTAATTGAAGAACAGCATTACAATGATATGATGTGACGAATGAGATAAACACAGAGTTATGATTAGGTTTAATAAACCTTAAAATTAAACCTAGAAAGAAAAATTCTAAAAGGGAGAGGGTTTTACAGTACCTGAGAGAGAGATTCGAGAGCGGGCGGGACTGGATTTATGTTTCAAGAAGAATGAAGAGAGGGACAGGGAAAAATAATGGTGGTGGTGGGGTGTACACAGGCGCTGATACGGGGTAAACGAACCAACTGACCTTTTAACCCGTATTTTCCGTTTTTTTCATCATGAAATCATATCATGGATTGATTGATAAACCGGTACTTCCAGTCGACTAGCCAGTTCAATCTGAATCGTTCACCAAATGTAGAAATAATCGTTTAGTTCTAAAATTAGTGAGCTTTGAACACTTTATTCCTTCCATCCCAAGCCTAGTATTCATTAGTCCAAAATTATTAAACCACAAACAATTTAATCATTTTTTAGACTAGTCAGTCCAAATAATTACCGATCCAAGTTTTTCTACTACCTAAAATACTCTTTCAGCGTCTTCATAAATAAGATTTTCTTTTTTAATTTCAGATTAGATCTAAGAAATATGATTTTAGATGAGATTCACATAGAAAGAGAGAGAGATGATTTTATGTTGAAGAATAATAGATCAACAGATTTTCATTGAGCTAACGGATTTTAAGTTGATTCCTATTTGCAAGTTAGTATTTAATCTTTGATTGCTTTTTTCTTTTGTTCCTTGATCGATTTTTGGTTTTTGTTTGCTTTTGGATCGATCAAAAATATTTATTTAATGTTTGATCTCTTGTTTCTTAACTCGAAAACTATCTTTTGACATAGTTATTCAGATCACATGTAGTAGGTATTTTGATCTCTTGTTTCATGTATCGAAAATGTTTTTGATTTTCGTAGAATTTTGATTTTGTCAATTTTGATTTTAGATTTTATTTGATTTCAATTTTCACTGCTTATACATCATGGGATTTTGATTTTGATTATCTTGCTCCATTTGAGTTTTGATTTTTCTAAATTGAAATTTAGTTATTTGAGATCTCCAATGTGATTTAAATCTTTTATTTTTCAAATGTGATTTTAAAAGTATATATGATTTTGTTTATTGGTTATTTAAATCTTCATATGAGTAATTTTGATCTTTAATAACATACTGAAATTGATAGATTAATTGATAATCTTCGGTTTATATAGCATGTGCACTTTAATGTACACTATTTTGCGATCTTCAGTTCATACATCATGTGTACTTTAATGTACATCGTATATGTTTTTTGCAATCTTCGGTTTATACAACATGTGCACTTTAATGTACGCCATACATGTATTTTACAATTTTTAGTTTATACAACATGTGTACTTTGTTGCATATTGTGTATGTATTTTTCAATCTTCAGTTTATGTACTTTATTGTACATTATATATGTGATCAGATGTTTGGTTTTTCATCTATATGTTGTTTGATTTTTTAAATTTGTGAAGAGCAATTGAGACGATTTTGAGAGGCTCTTCATAAGTTTTGGTGTTTGTAAGTATACAGCAGCGCGTCGGCCTTTGATCTATCAGAGCTACAAGTATTTTGGCCAATAATTAATGTGTATTTAGTTGTGCACATGTTGATTGTTTCGAAGCTGCGCATAGTTTTGCAACTAAGTGTACATAATTGTACGCATGTTCTTTATTACTGGATACACATTTGTAGCCATGTTTATTATTTTTTTTTTGTAGATTTCTGTAGGAGTGCACATAGTTGTACACCTGTGTAATATCTCATGGATATATGGACTGCTTTGTGGGCATGCATGTTCTTTCTATTAGATTTGTTGTAGGTGTGTACATAGTTGTACACCAGTATGTTATCTCATGGATTACCCATCTAATCATTTCTAAAACGATTTAGATTGGATTTACTACCTAATTCGAATCTTACATTTGTTTTCCAGTGACTGTAGTAGACTGAATCTTAAATTTATGTATTCATAAGCTTAAAATGGTAGAGCGCACAAGCCTATCACAAGGTTTGCGGAGGTTGATGGTTCAAATCCATTTGAGTTTCCATGTTATGTTTATATAATATGGGTATGTGTTTACATACTGATGTACCAGTGTAATTTCCATGAAGTAGATTTGTTTGTTGGTGAACATGGTTGATTTGTTTCATGTTTTGTAGGGGTGTACATATTGGTGCACCAGTGTATTTTACATGAAAAATAGGCATGCATGTGTATGAATGATCGATTTAATACATGTTTTGCAGGGGCGTACATGTTGGTGCACCAGTGTATTTTCCATGAAAAATAGGATTGCGTGTTGGTGGGAATGGTCGATTTTAATGCATGTTTTGTAGGTGTGCACATATTGGTGCACCAATGTAATTCCTATGAAAAAATAGGTTTGTGTGGTTATGAACGATAGATTTTTATGCATGTTTTGCAGGGGTGTACATATTGGTGCACCAGTGTAATTCCCATGAAAAGTAGGTCTAAATGTGTTTTTATGAATAATTTGTCTCATGTGTTTTGCAGAAGTGTACTAAGTGGTGCACATGTGAAAAAATAACTGCATCGATATGAAAATTATATAATCAAAATTTTAAAAAATGAAAATTATATAGTCATGTGGGTACTTTTTTTGTAGATCTCGGAAAGAGCTTTTCAAACATATACAGATTGTAAATTTTAGATGAGCGGTTTGAAATTTTTTTTTTTTTAATTATTTTTATATTATTTATAATTACTGACATCATCACGAGTCACTTTCAACTAATCTGTAAATATTTACACTAAATTGTAAATCAGGAAGGATATTTATGTACTTTTCATATTTTAAATAAATAAGTAACTAAATTATATCTAGTTAAATAGGTCAGAACTAATTAGTATATTTAAATGGGATTTTGGACTAAACCATTTTTTTACCTGAGCAAATTGCACTCACATATCGAGTTGACCCATACAATATTTTCGCATGTAAAATAGTTTTACATTTTTCTACATTTTTATAAAACTTACTAACATTACCAAACTAAGCCTAAATATAGCATGTGAACATCACAATCATCAATAACAAGAAAGATTTTCTTCGGGGTATCTCTTGGTTGGTTAGCAAGATGTTTACGGACATGTCAGAATCAATTCATTACTAAATAATAGATAGGGTAATAGAAATTTTTGGATCAGGCAGCTATGTGCCCAACGGGTCAAGTATTAAAAAGTAGCTGACTCAAATATTTTAGAGTCAGATCTTGAATCAGACATCAAAGATCTTGAATCAGATATCAAAAAACTGATGAAACGAAATTATCTAATATCTAACTCGGGCCGGATCAGATGCCGAATCAAATTCTATCCTGAGTCAGCTCCAAACAAACAAGGTGCTAGAATTATTCTTTTTTGTTTGGAAAACAAAACCTGCTTTAGTTTGCGGTTGGGAGTCCAAGTATTAACTCAGTCGCTCCAGAATAACGTATCCAGACCAAAGCCATCCAAATAGCAGCAAACAACCATTCCCAAACTAAACGTTTACAATTCAATATCATAACCTAATTACAATACAAATATGATATGATACAGAACATGCATTTCTATTAAGCTACATCAAACGAAACCTACTTACTCTCTATGAGATTCATAGAGTTACATGTTTCATATTTACAGCTTCCTTCTAATCTGGGATCCATTTTTGTTTTAAGTTTAGCAGTTTCGACTGATAATGGATTCTAAGAATAATGGTAACACTATAACATCGAGGATCTGAATCTATGATGAGAAAAATCTAACAGCACTGACTTGCCGAGCTAGATTATAGTCTCAGCAAAAATCTTACGGTTTTATTGTTAGGATGCTTCTCGAGGGCGGGCAGCCCATAGAGAGCTTAAGGCACGAAGACGCTGGAAATAGTCGCCTAATGCAAGTAAACCTCGAGCAGCTTGACGGGTAGTTAGGATTCGAGACATTTGTTGCAGTGTTTGTTGTCGGAGATGGTCTGCCTGTTTGCAGGACACCAAGTCGTATTAAGTTTTGTTAAAGAGACAGGTAAAATAAGTGGATGATTTATACAAACATTGATAAATATACCTGGTTCACAAAGCTCACGAGAGATTCCAACTCTACCATCGCAGCAGACATATGAGAGACATAGTTTCCTTCAGGCAAAGAATTGGCTGCAAGAGCTAGAGAAAGAGTGTTCTGAAGTTTATCCATCCCTTGAGAAAGAGCGTCTTCAGCTTGTTGAGATGAATGTTGCAGGTTATATACATCTAAAAGTTGTTGGTCCGATAGTGGTTCAATATGTGGTTTGAGAACCTGAACTCAACATACAAAACGAAAGTCTAATTAAGCAAATGTTACCTGGAAATTAGAAGTAAACTCAGTCTCTTAAAAAAATATGACAAATTAAACTGGGGAAGGAGGGGTACATAAAGAAGTACTAAGAGAGAGTGAGAGTGGTTATTCAGGGTACACTCAAAGACGTGAAGGGTGAACGATTGAGGTATAAATAAATAAAAGGAGCTAGCTATCACCTTTAAAAGTTCAGACGGACGGAATCCTCCAATCCAAAGGAAAAAACGTTCAGCAGACGTTTTCCACATGCCAGACATCAAATAGAAGACATCTGACTTTGCAACTGTACCTTTCATGCGGAAAAGTTCATAGTAGTGATTCATGCCGTTTTCAACAAGCATGCGCAGTTCTATATCACTCACTGAAGCTTGCAGAGCGTTTCTTAATTCACCAGTCCGCCGATTTTGCTCTTCAACCCAGTGCCCATACTCCATTTCAAAAGCAGCAACCCCTGCAAAAGAAATAATATTTAGAGATTTACCTTTCAAAAATTAGGACCAAGCATCAATAAGACTGTAAAGTAGTGAAAACAGAAAGTCACGGAGTTCTCAATCTAAGTGAACGAGTTTTTTGGCATTTCAAAGACAGGGACAGTAGTTCAACTTTCTCGTTATTTTAACATCAGATCTTATAAGTTTATGGCAAATCTTTCTAAATGAGGATACAACTGTAAGATCATGGAAACAAATTCTTACCCTAGTATGGCTGTTATGCTATAGACACTAACTATGTCTTAAAGGAATTTTCCATTTCAAAAAGTAGATTCAAATATGAATTGAGAGGCTCCGAAAGTAATGACTTTCCAATGAAGTTTATTTTCTTTGTAAGGAGGGTAGAACGGACCTATACCACTAAGCTAATCGAAAGGATCTCAGCAAAAATAATTAACAATACACAAACTAAATCAAGTGACGAAAAACATAGGCAGCTTAGAGCATTTGTAAAAAGAAACTGGTATATACTGCTACAGATGTACAATACTTGACTTCGAGACTCAGGTGTAGACCATGAACTCTTCATCTAAATTGATGAATATCATTATGCTCTTAACAGATGTTTAAAATTAAAAAAGGTAATAAGAAAAAAAAAACGTTCATAGCATCTTCTCTAAAAATTATGTCTTTCTCAATGCAGGTCAAACAACAAACCTGAGTTTACACTTCCTGCCAACCCTAGATTACTAGTATCTACACCACCTACATATGCACCCTGCAGTAAATCATACATAGTTACATCATCAGTTATATAACTTAAACATCTAGGTGGTGCTGGATATACTCT
>JAJJMC010001317.1:1476116-1609624 GCA_023531435.1 Papaver californicum
ACAATCAAAGCACATTTTAACCTAACTATGGCTGAGAATCAGTAAAAACTCAGCAACATATCAAGCACAGCTCCATTTTATTGATCAACTAAAAGGCAATGGAAAGAATCTCCACAAACCCGTTGTCTAGCTCTGCCAAGCTCCTGTTCAATTTGTGTCAGCTTCAGTCGACTAGTTTCCAATTGTTGAACATAGGCCTATAAATATAACCAAAAAAAAAAGTTAGTCTCGGGTAACTAAAAGCTACCGTTTTATTGACTGATACTGTTCTTAAATATTTCACCCTACCTTTTTCCGCAAACGACTTTTTCGTGCAGCCTCACGATTTTGTGCGAGCCTTCTTAGTACCTGTACGATTAATTATCATTCGTTTAAAAAGACTAGATTGCAATCAACTTTATCTTAGCAATATTAGGTAGTATTTACACAACCTAATTCCAAATCACTAGTCAGCATATTGTCTACCAGGAACTATCCTAAGAAAGTACAGATTACACGAAATACAGAACAATCAACACAACTGGTTTACCTTCTCAACGGGCTTGCTTGCTTCTTGATCGTACTTTTTCGACGACCCTATTGTTCCATTAGAATTATCCTCAGACTGAAAAAGTTATATTTAACAAATGAGATACAATGTAAAACATTCCTACCACCCCCCAAATCCAATCACCAAATAGAAGTAAAGTTTCCCAAATCCCACCTTGTTATCAAGTTTCCCATCGTCCTCCACAACCGCTGATACACACGTATTTGGACTTGTATCAGCCCTAAATGAGTTCCCCCACATATTAACCTGATGAGACTGTTGATATATACCCATATTTCTAGAAGTTGCAAACTGAGTTATCGGAGAGCTCATACTGTAAACTAAGAACACGCAAATCAAAAGCTCATTAGTCGGAAATTCTTTTCACTTACAAAACATTCAGTCTAGTGAATAATTTTGAAAGAACACAGGCTAAAATGTGTCACATATAACTTACACGAATATCATCTACTTTTTATAGGCAAAATCCTGACATGAATTACACTTACATTATTGAAACCCTTATGCAGAACTTTAAACACCATGTTGAAGACCAATCCGAAAGCACGAAAAACACAACATCAGCAACTTATACCACCACCAAATTTCACCTCCAAAAACTGTCGAGATTATAAACAATCCAATTATCAGAATGCTGAAATCCACTCAAAATGAATAAACCATCAAAGCTATCGATAGTCAATGCAAATCAATCAAACAAGCATCACATAAACGAATTTCACTACCTGCCGACAGATTAAAGGTAAAATCCAATTCGAATAACTGTAACAAGTACCTCCAAAATGGCTCAGTAAGCACTATTTAGCCCAATTTCAGCGATCCCTGTACCAAATCGAGATAAAGAAAGAACTTCCACTTAGATAATTTCTTCCCCAAATGATATCAGTGCTCTTAGATTAGATACCAAAACACTAAGTAGAAATTCTCACTTTGATAGGAATAGGAATATTACTCTGATCGAAACCTAATTTACACCTTTAGTTGAAATTTAACAATATTTTATTTTTATCGAAATTATTCTTCTGAGTTGAGTATTGTTTAAAATTATCTTGATTTCTGTGCTCTCTATAGAAAACCCAACATTTCAAAAGATGCTGGAGAGAATTTACTAAAGTGGGGTTTGTTTACTCTGTACAGGTATTATTGATATTCTATGATGTACAGTACAGTAGAAGATTCTACTTCGACGACGACGATGATGATGATGCTAAATAGTTTTAATGACATCATTTGCCCCTCTTCTATAATCTCATTCTCGTATTCTTCTGTGAACGAGATTTTCTAATGCTATTTTTGGTGATAGAAAATAACTTCTTTTGTGTGATGTGATCGGAAGAAAAATTGAATTTGTGTATCGGATGGACAATAAAAACAGACTTGTGGTTGTACTTTGACTTTTTCACCTACCAGTGTGAGCTTCATTTTACATGTCTTTGGCCATACATTGCAAAGAAATGCATATAATCTCATGGCTACTAACAGAGTACTAATTTGATTGGGTGCAGTACCAAAATCCAAATATGACAAAACATCTTTATGAAATTGGAACCACACAATGAAATGAAATTGATCTACATGATTGATATTTCAAATACAACTTACTATATGCAAGAATGATTCAAGATCAGCTGATTTCCTACCTCTTGATTCAACTTCTCGAGCACTCAGCGGTCTCTAATCTGAATTATATTCTCTTCCCGGACACACACCGGACCAAAAACTTCTCCTTAGAGTTAAGAAGAGTATTGCTGTCTGCTAATGAGCACATATGTTGAGTTTATTGGGTACTAAAAAGAGAAGAAGAGAGTATATTGAGTTTGAGTACTAGTCAAGCTTAACGAGTATATTAATTCATTTCATTCATAAAAAGAATCTTTGAAATGATATATACTATTCTTTTGAGTCTCTGATGGATACCCACAATAACAATCACCAAACAAAAGAATGCATGCCCCCTTTCCTTTTGAATGGGGAGGAAAGGATTTTCGGATTCTTTCAATATCACTTTGTCTATTGGAGAAGCTTAATGTTCGATTATACTACTCCTAGCTACTTTCTTAATCTCACATACTCTCTTTCTTAGGTTTAAAGTTAGTGCATAAACTATTCTGAAAACAGTATTTTTATCAAAAGATGGTGATGACCACAAAATGCAAACAAGATAAGATGGTGTAAGTAAATATATGGTTTTTATAGTGTAAAGTGAACTTATAAGTGGTTGTAAGGAGGGATCTAACAAAAAAATGTTGTTGCTTTTCTAATTTGTTAGGTCATGTAAGTGTGTCACCAATTATATAGATAGTGCATCAACTTTGGAGTTGTCTAGGCTTTTTCTGATGTATGTTTAGTTGGATGACACAATATTTTAGTGGCCTGTTGTATTTTCCCATTCCAATGTTTGAGGTAGGATCCCCCACAATCCCACATACTGTACTAGATAGTTGAAATTGTGGGTTCTAGCTATATATATATTATTGAAGTCTATATTGGGCAAAGATACCCTCTCTACGGCATTGATAAATGGCGATTCTATACAAAGAATTAAAAATTATGTTGGTAGCTATAATTTATTGGTTACAATCTGTGACAGCGCGTAATCTTTAAGTGTACTCATCAAGAGTATTGGTTTCTCTGTTGCTGGAGAGCGAGAGGTTCACTTTATGCTAGGCTCTATAAACATTATGCAGCAGTAGTGATGCATGATGAAGATTATATATATCTTGTTTATTTTTCTCCTAAAGGGTCACATCCAACACAACTCAGCACCATAAAGCCCAAAACAAATACCAGTAAGCAAAATAACCTTGAAATTTTACATTTTACAAGATCATATATATCTTGAAATTTTATATTTTACAAGCTTTGTCTTCCTTGCATACTTCACCACCCTGAAAGTGAAGTGAAATAAATTGCATGTTAGCATCAAAGTAGATTTTGCTTGCGATACTCACATAGATATATTCAGATGGTTGCCAAAAAAAGGGAGTGAACATAATGTGTAGCAGTATGGCTTACCTGTTTTTTCATTCTTGCTTCCAGAACATCTTCCAACGAAGGTCGGCCTAATACCAACAGTTACATAGTTATTTTATGCATTTCCTATAATATATTTATTTTTTGTAGATATCTAGTCTGAAACTAACGAAAGTTGAAGAGCGTGCATGTTATACATTTGGGCAATACATACACAATGTAAGAAAATTCAAATCTAAACTTACTCAAAGGAGGATTACCTGTAATTTGCATACGATACTTGGCCCAAACTGCATACACTGCATTAGCTACGACTGCAATCTGCAACCATGTTTGCTTATAAACCAAAATAGTGATAATATAGCTCTATACTGAGACATGCTACAGTTGTGAAAAGAATACGAAAGCTTACTGGTTTGTACTTGGTGATAGCATAAATCCATCCAAGTCCAACTTCTTCATACAGCCTTCTAAATGCCTGTACAAGTTCAAGTGGAGTCATAATCACAGCTCCAAAAAAGTTAAAGGTACGAGTATAAAGTTTACAAATGATGATGCTGTATCACACATTAGTGCATCAACATCATAAGCCTGCAAAGTTATCGAAGAACTTACTTCAACGCTCGTGACAACAGTTCCATCGGACTGGATTGCATGGATAGTCCCCATAGCCTAAACAAGAAACATTAGCTCTATCGTATATGATCATAGAAGCAGTCAAACCCCAAATCATAAAGCTGTTAAAATTGAACCCATTGTTCATTAATTCAACACCTCTCTGTACCATTTCGTACCAAATAACATATGCAGTTGGCATATACGCGAGACGTTCCTAATTCGAAGACTTTAAAATGTTTCTCCTATCAAAATTGCTCCAACTTTAAAATGCATTGGCAACCGCATAAGCCGACTATCAGATTTCTAACTTCTTAAATGATTTTTTAAAACTTTCTTGCTTGGGTAAGCCATTTTATTTTAACATGTGATGCCGATTTCTACCGAGAAATGGAGGTTCCTAATGCAAATCTACACTAAAATTTATCTTGAATATTTCAACAATAGAAATTAACATTAACATTGGTCCATCCACAGACCACAAACGTGCTACAATTATAAGAAGTCGCAATGGTTGAATCACATACAGTTTTGTAGTCGATTCCTTGATTGTCCTCCGGAGAGTAGTCTTCCGAACTTATATCAACAAATTTGATAGTCCCATACATTTTATTCCTTTCAGTAAGCATGTTTACCTAACAATACCAAAACCATTTCGAAAGTTTAAGAACAATAAACAACGGAAAAATAGTAACAGAGTTGGCCAGGAAGACCTGACTCCTCATTGGTTGATACAGACCTCTTTCATACAAAGTGGGCAATCTCCATCGTAAAGCATTTTAATCTTCCAGTTTCCAGAATTTTTTTTATTCTCTGATGATGTTTTTGATTCCTCTGTATTAATTGCTGGAATACCATGGTTGAATCTTGTAAATGATTTATCAAAATTTCCGTGTTGGAATTTATCTTGTTTTTTATGGTTATGAGTTTGATATGAGATAATTCTTGTATGAAGTGGAAAGGATTCAAGAGAGGAAGGAAATTTGGTTTTAACAAGCTGATGGTAAATCGAAAGAAATTTAGGATTCCTTCCCCTTCCAACGTATACAACCGTAGCAGCTCTCAATGCCATTCTTCCTCTGTATCTTGAATTTGAATTGTGGTTGATCTTAGTTTGTTAGCCTAACCATTATGCCACCAAAAAGAATGATTCGTGTACAAGCGTGGTCCACGTTAATCTAGAGATTTATGCGGACGTGGGCATGTTTTTCCCCATATATAAATATCATTTCATACCATATTAAAACACCAAAAAACCGTTTGATACCCACCCAAACCATTTGAATCTTCCCCAGATTCAACCTTTAGGATTCTCTGCGGATTGCCAATTGATGGCTTAGTGATCTCAGTGATGATGACCATTTGACCGATTTACCATCAGCTAAAACTGACCCTATATTAATGGCAGTCCGATACTACTAGCTCTGGAAAGGACTTAGAACAATAGATGGAGTCTGAACTAATTTGGATTCGGAAGGATTCTAGTATCATACAGTCTGACCATGGACATTTACTGGCCACTGCTAATGCGCAATTCTCTGGCAAGATTAGCACAGACCAGGTACTTTAGGGGCTGGACCAACCTCCGGAAGATTCCTATCAAAAATGCAAATATTGCTGTTAATTCCCACATAATACATTCATTTCAAGTTTTCAAAACACCAAAACCATTTCATATCCAGATTGGAAGATTGGTTATTATCATTTTTCATCTAATCTTTTCCCCCAACTCCAAACTTCTGCTCTAACTTCATCAATCAATGGCTAAGAAACAAAGGGTTGAGGATGAAGTAGATACAGAACCAGAAATGGATTCAGAATTAGATGATGCACAAGTAGAAGAAGAAACAGAGGAGGAAGAGGAAGAAATAGAGGAGGAGGAGGAAGAAGAAGAAGATTTAACAAAACTTCTTGAACCATTTAGTAAAGAACAACTAATTGATATAATCCGTTCAGTATCAACCAAAAACAGAGAAATCATCGAAGAAATTCGTAAACGAGCAGATCAAGATCCATCTCATTGTACGTTGTTTGTTCATGTATTAGACTGGGAAACAACATCAGATAAACTCAAAGAGATTTTCTCAACTTATGGTGATATTATACAATGCAAAATTGTTGTTGATAGAAATACAGGTAAATCTAAAGGATATGGTTTCATATCATATAAACATCGAAAATCTGTTTCGAGAGCTTTAAAAGAACCGCTAAAAAAGATCGGTAATCGAATGATGAGTTTCCGTTTAGCTTCTCATCAACAACAGCAGAGGAAAATATATGTAGGTAATGTAGATTCTGAGATTTCGAGTATGAAATTACACTCGTTTTTTTCAAAGTATGGGGAAATCGAAGAAGGTCCATTGGGGTGGGAAATTTAAAGGGTATGCTTTGTTTATATATAAAACTGTTGAAGGAGCAAGAAGGGCATTAGAAGAACCAATCAAGAGATTTGATGGATATATACTGTATTGTCAAATGGCTATTGATGATAGGCAAAAATTTGGTCCTACCCCGGAGGTGGTGGTTTTGGTCCATAGTGTTGGTGGTGGTTTTAGTACTCAAAATGGGGTTACGCAGGCTTATAGTCAGGGGATTCTCGGTGGTGTTGCACAACCTTATGGTCCAGGCATTCTCAGTGGTGCTGCACAACCTTATGGTCAGGAGATTCTCAGTGGTGCTGCACAACCTTATGGTCAGGGGTTTCTCAGTGGTGGTATTGCGCAACCTTATGGTCAAGGAACACATCAGTTTCAAGGTATGTTGGCTGTACTTGCTGCTGCTGGACAGAATCCATCTGCTGTTAGCGCGATGAACCCTACATTCTCAGGTTTTAGTCCAGCTTCTATGTCACCCACAATTTCGCAACAAGTACTACTGGGAGCGTTTGGAATGGGGAACCCAATTTGTCAGAATTTGAAAAAATAGGTTAGGAATTTGAAACTTCATGTTGCTCTAACCCAACATGTGCCGAAAGAAGAAGATAGGTTAGGAATTTGAAAATTTGAGGATATCAGTAAAGCTCCTCCCCTCTTATGAAGTTGCTCTACAAAATTCAGTCTTCTAATGCAAAATTCGCACAATTTTTCTTGGCAAAGTGTAAAGACAAGAGGGGAAATTAGATCACTAATTACAGGCAATCCTCAATGTAGCCTGGAATTAAAGTGATTCATGATGTTAATGAGTACCTGGACTGATTTCCAGTCGCCATTCTTTTTTCTTAATTGTTATTATTTATATATCTGTTGATCTATGGAATATGCTTGCAAGTTGTGTACAATGTTCAATTTTTTATACAAGTTGACTTTGAATTAAACCTTCTATACTATATACCGACCCAAAGATCGATGCCTCTTCTTTGTAACAAACTAAAAGAAAAAGTCAGACACATATCAGAGAAACAATTTTGCTTCAATGGATCCCTCTGAAAGGTAATCAATAGCTGCTAATCTTGTATATGAATCTGACTTCTGAGCTGTTTAATTAATATATGCTGTGCAGTTTCTCTGTTACATCAATTAACTCGTGTGCTAATTTTCTCTGTAAATTTGCAGTCCCATTCAAGAGATATCTGTGTCAACTATAGATGTTCACGCTGCTAAGAATCTCCTTGATTCATCTGGCTTCCGTTATCTCGATGTGAGGTATCTATAGATATATGTTGCATAGATTTTACCAGGCAACTATATATAGAACTACCAATTAATCTTGCAATCCATTAAACAGGACAATTGAGGAGTTCAACAAAAGTCATGTTGAGAATGCTATCAACGTTCCTTACTTGTTCAAAACACCCGAAGGTATATATACAGTCCCGTTTAAAAATATCAGCTAAGATATTCTTAAAATGAATCCGAGATCAATCTAAGAAAGTAAATTCTTGCGTGATTGCAAAAATTTCAGGTAAACTGAAGAACCCGGAATTTCTAGACCAGATCTCAACAGTTTGTACCAAGGATGATCAACTAGTCGTGGTATTTTTAGATATGTTTTTTTAAACCATTTTAAGTATCAACATTTAGCTTCAATAATTTGCCGATCTAATTAATTATCCAAAACGTTATGCACTGCCAATGTGAAGGCTTGCAACAGTGGAGGCAGATCGTTTCTGGCATGTACTGATCTTCTCCAAGCTGTAAGTAGTAATCCATATAATTGAGTAAAATCAAAGTTAAGTCTATTTGGGTTGGACATTTGAATTGATGTACTAATAATAATAATCAGGGATACAAAAATGTGAAAAACATGGATGGGGGTTATTCTGCGTGGGTTGACAATGGACTAGCAGGAAATGACAAGCCAGCTGAAGAGATGAAAACTGTTTGCACATTTCGTCCTTCGGCTTGAAAAATAATCATAAAATGCAAGTTTGAAAACAATTTACTCATTGAATAATTAATGACGGAGTTTGGCACTTGTACATTTTTTATGTGAGAATATATGAGTGAGGTTATTTATGTAATTTAACTTTTCTGTCATTTCCTGTTCCGTTTGCTAATGTGTTTTAACGAAATGTGTTGTGATGTATATATAAGCCTGCTACCATCTCTTTCTATGTCTTAGATGGTATTAAATACGCTCACGGCGAATTTGCTTTCCTTCTTTGTTTTGATGTCATTTTCAGCTCAGATATTCGTCTACAATCCTTCTGCTAGTGTCTGCTTAAAATGGTGATCATGCAAACTTAAATATTTTTTTTGTTGTTTTTAGTTTAGCAATTTTGACTGCAAATGCAATTAAGTTATCACCCACATTTTATAAAATTTTATTTTTCAGTACTGCTAGACACACCAAATCGCTAGATACTTAAAATTCTGATAATTGTTTTGGATTGAATTGAAACGTGGGTTATGTTTAATTAGTATAATGAAAATGGGTTTTAATTTTTGGATAATAATAGTGCCCGGAATAGTAGGAATCATGTGACTGGAATTACTACTTTTATTTATTGAAGTTCTTCAATTTAGTTAAGGATTTGTTTCTTTACCGATTTCGCACATGTATTTTGATTCTTTAGGTTTTGATTTTTAAATAATTCATAATGTCAGGGTTTTAGAATAATATATAATTAGTATTCATTAGATGACAGTATTTAAAGCTGTCTACTTTTTTTACGAATTCATGCACTGATTCCAATGATGTATACAATTGGTGGTTGCTGAATGTGAACTGGTGAAGATGCAAACTATATGGTGGTGGATGTGAATGATGGTGAACCTGGTGGTAGTGGCTGCAACAGGCTCTAGGAGCTGGTGGTCGTGAGTAACTAGGGAGAACATTCAAATGTTAGGTTAAGAAGTGAAAGAAAAATTGGTTAAGCTGAGTGAGTATACGTAACTTACTTTTAATAATAAATTTAACAAGTCAACCCGTGGCAATTTGAATTCCAGGTACCAACCTTTAAGTTGGATAAAAGTTAGACCAAACATTAAAATTGGAGAAAATATGAGTATCAAACGTCAATTAACCCGAATTAAATATCCTTAATAACTTATCTATAGATAATTAGGAATCTTACGTAACTTTATCAAGAATCCTAATAACTAGTAGTTTATTAGTAGTAATTTTTGATCACTAGCAGTGAAAATCATGAAGGAAGTCACAAGTAAAGTTTGGTCAATGTTGAATATGCCACGATTGTGCGATGTAGATATTAATGCTTTCCCGAAGTTGAATCCCTTAGTGATTATCACTAATTTATTTGTGGAAAAGAACTCAGAAATTAGCTATTGTATTATATGTTGACATATAGAGGCTTAACAAAGTAGTACACCGAGTATGGATACTTTAGGGTAATTGGTATGAAGAGAGAGTGGATGTTTATTCCAATCGATTGATGAATATGGATGGTGATAGAAGATGAAACCTCTAACCAATATTTTTTATTTTTGTTCACAACCTTTATTCACTTTGCTTTTATTTTAGTTTAATTTAGAATTAAGAAACTTAACAACCTCTGGTTACCTAAGAAGTCGAAAGCAAACAACAATTCCCTGATCTCTTTGAGAAGGAATCACTACTTGCTACTCTACTCGTTACTATAGAAAGTATAAGAAATATTTTGGTCGGTTGATAACCTATCAAATTTTGGCGCCACTGCCGTGGAGTGGTGGAAATTATTTTTGTTTGAGATTTCTTTTTGTCCAATTTTACGTTTTTCTTTTAGTGTTTTGTTTTAGGTTTTTGGGTTTTCATCGTGAAAACAATTTGTTGGTAGGATTCGTCATCCGTTAAAAGCGGAAGGTGGATTCTGGAAAGAAAAAAAAAAAGGTTGTATACATCCCTTTATTTTTATTTTTAGATTGTTTACTTAATTTTTGTGCGTCCTCATGTTTCCTTATGAAAATAACATACACAATCCACATGATCAAGCACATTATGGTGGGAATCAGTTTAGTTCTAATTATCAATCTTTCGCTAACTTCCAACAAACTATGGAGTAAAATCAGAATCAATCCTTTGTTTTTATCAATTTCCTATGGAATTATTTGGTGATTTTCATATATACCAACAACCTTATGGTGGTTATGCACGTCAACAACAACAACAAAGGTGGGACAATTATACTTCTAATTGGATGCACTCGAGTTGTATGCGGATTTTAGATGAATTAAAGAACATGCAACATATACTAGACCAGCTTGATCCAACACTTAATAGGGAGAATGTTACACCCCACTGAATTCTGTAATAGTATAACTTACCCAACTCCTGATCGTATTTATAATCATTCACTCATTCAGCGGGAAGATTTGTGGTTTAGTAATAATATTGTAAGTAACGGTGGACGTGTAAACATAAGAAAACACTCGAAAAACTCTATCAGCTGGAAAATGACGAAACACTTGAAGAAATTCTCCAATAAATTAATAGTGGCATACGTGTGGAATTCAAACAGTGTTCTTCCAGTGGAGAATATGAGTTCAATGAAGATTCAGAAGAAGATTTTGATATCGAGGATGATGAAAGATTTAAGAGTGAAACTGAACTAGTTAATATCGTAGAAGACCCAATTGAGTTTGCCGAGGATTATAATGATAATGTTAATGCCTAAATTTTGGTTGAGGTAGAAACTGATGAAGAATGGTTAAAGAGTTTGATAAAGAACCACAATACATATGAGGTAAGCAATTTATTGGAGTTCTTTAAGAACAATGAGGTTCTCGTACTAGAAGAGATATTGAAAGATTTATATAATCTTTTGCATGGAAGTATATTTCTTTTGATCCTCCTCCCCTAATCGAAGTAATTTCCCAAAGACTTGTTAACCAAACTTGTAGTCAAAGTAGTAGCTTCCACCATTGGATATAGGTTTTCCAAACTACAATCACATCAAACCCTAGGTCACACATATAAATAGATTGTGTATACCTAAAAAAGTTTCACTAAATTCTTTACCCACTACTGCACTATTGTGTTTCTTCTTTTATCTCATTCAATAATCTACAGTCTCCATCTACCTCTACCTTTTATTCATTTATCTAAATAACAACGAATAAAACGCCTCCACGAGTTTTAGCCGAACTCACTAATTAAGGTTTTATTTGAATATTTTTGACTATCTAAACCTGTTATGTCTGTAATTTTGATTGGACCTCCATGTTCATCAAAATCCTCAGATCCCAAAACAGAAGAAAATACATCTAGGGTGTTTGGATGAAGAGATGTAAGACCTTAAACGGACATATATCAATACGAGATACGATTGATATTTACTCTTTTTTAATTTTTAAAAAATGGGAGTTTGATGTCTTGATACACTTTAATAAGCTGAGATGATTATTCTTCATCACTGCATAAAAATGGAATGAAAATATAGAACGTTAAAAAAAATAGAAAAAAAATGCATCAAGAATGCGTCATAAATGCGTCTTTTAGTGTAAGACTGCAAATCAGGTAGGACGTTCATGTGTGTGCATCATACATGCTTCGGGTCCGGGCTTCCCGCATCTGACATGGACATTCCACTAGTTTTGGCGTGTCAGTGCATCCTAGCTGATAGACATATTTTGTGTCTAAATTGTGCTCGATTATCTATTTTGATAGTGTTCGATTTTGTACTATTTGTGGGTTTTTATGTCTTTGTGGATATTTTTGAGAAATAAATAATTGTGGAAAAATCGGCTCAAAAAGTTGTTAAAGGCACCCAGAAAATTACTAAGTGCACCCAGTAAAATTAATAAAGGCACCCACCAGTTGGATTGGGGGCACCCTTCATTCAAATTCAAATTCAGGAGAATGGCGGGAAATTTTGGGTACGTGAAGAAGGTTTACTGTGTTGATTTGGAACGAATTTTAAGGAATTTGGAAGTGATTGTGAGTTAGCCAAGTGAAAAGACAATAAAAACAAGATTAAACACACGTCAGAAGAGGTGTTTCACCCAGAAAAAATGGTTGCAAAGTCATGTCACAGTCGGAAAAGGGAGTTTGTCCCTGAATAGGATTAAAAAAGATTTGGAGTTAGATTTGGATGAAGATGGGAGTCCTTATCGATTAAGGATGATGCATTAGGGTTCCCAAGCCTATAAATAGCAAAAGGATCGAAGAAAAATGAAGGCGAAAGCAACCGAAAAATTTCAAAAAAAAAAAAACCATTATGCTGGTGAAGAAGAAGGCGAAGAACATAAGGCTCCAAAGAACTGTCGCTGAACCCGTTGCTGATTCTTTCGTATTTCTGAAGTGTCCAGAGTCTGTACTTTATTTATGTTCTCTTCAGCTACACAGAGAACACTCTCTGTAACGCTTATATTCGTATCAAATCTTCTGTGTTCTTTTTATTTCTTCATTGTTTTTTGAGATATGAACAATTATTTTGAGAGTGTTTCCAACATGATGAGCTAATCACCATCACTGGGGCGACGGAGGAAACCATTTTCCCAATAATAAAGTGGTAATTCTTATTTTATTTATTTTTTGTAATTCTTTTACTATTAAACTTGAAAAAAAATATTTTATCAAGTAGTTGCGTTTTCTTTTGATGGGTCATGCTGAGTTTAGAGCTTTTGATGTCTCATGCTTTCGATTTACAACTATTATTTTGAAAATCTAACTTTGGCAATATTTTGAATAAATTGAATATATGAGTTACAAGATTTTTATCACTTGAAAAATTGGCTAATGGTGGAATCCTTAGTCTCAGTCCTTTCCATAATTTGAAATCAATTTTACTTTAATCTTATTTATTTTTAGTTTTAAAAATTAGGTTTAAAAATCAAATCTTTACAAGTCTGAGTATCAAATCTTTTACCACTATTTAAAAACTACATCACTAGCTTGTTACCCTCAGTACCACATGAAGAAGGGGCAGAGAGTATGACAATTGATATTCTAGCCGAGAAGTATATATGATTGGTGAAGTCATATACATAATTACCTGGAAATAGTGAACTACTTTTTAACCTACAAGCCCTAAAAATAAAAGGCAAATCTTTTAACTATCAACCGTTTTTCCTGTTGCCTATAAGCCCTAAAAATAAAAAGCAAATCTTTTAATTAAGATGCTCTACTAGAGCTGCACGGGGACCGATCCAAACCGAAAAAACTGTTTGAAAACTGGATAAACCAAAAAAGATCTGAGCTGAGCCGTTGATCTTGGTTAAATCAATAATTTAGAAATGTGATAATCGTTGATTCTCGGCTCGGTCAACGACTTGTGGCTGAAAACCGACAGAGCCGAGTCGTCTTGTACCGATCAATATAAACACTCATCTAATAAGATCATAGTCATCCATTATTGTCTATATATCATAATTAACCTAAACCGCATAAATCACTTTTTTTTCTTCATTTTCTTTTCGGCAACAACGCCTAACAAGCTAAGCTCCAACATCAAACTATATTAGTTGAACAAGTTGTCATTCTAGCCTACTAGCGAGCCTCATGAGGAACCAGACAAGGGAGCCGAAGCGGGTAGGGGGCGGATTATGTCGCAAGGGGGAAAGCTAACTCTACCTTCCATGTCAAATTCTGTAGTATTGCGCCATTGAGGACTTGAACCTGGGACCTCCTGGAGCGTGTTAAACCTTTGAGGAATAGGGATGACCAGCTGAACTATCTACCCGTTATTATCATTGTTGTTGTTATTATTATTATTATTATTATTATTATTATTATTATTATTATTATTATTATTATTATAAAGGGACTTTTATTAAAGGGGAGAAAAGTATTTTTTACATAGCATTAGCAGGGAGCCTAGCCACAAGCTGAGCCCCTACCCCTTTCTGAATGGAAATGCCTAATCTAAAGAAAAGTGAATCCCCAGCTTTGTAGTTATAGTCGTGGCTAGCCATGCAGTTCTGCAGTCTCGTCATGAAGCCAATCGTTTCATCTCCCAACTCTCCCAGAGTCGTAAAGGCAAGAACACCCAAGCCATATCCATGCTCGTTATATTTGTCCAAATATTTGTTACGTTTACGGGTAATAGTGTTAGAGATGGCAATCCCAGGCGTAAACGCAACCCTCTCACCTCCAGCAAAAGGGGACACCCCTGTAACATCGAAGCATACGTCTTGACCCTCCTCCCAATTATAGACGAGTATATGCGCGTGCCTAAGGGCGCTTGCGTTGTCAGACAAAAACCCCAGTTTGACTTCCTTACGGGCAGAAACACCAGCTTTAAAACACACATCCGCTACCACGTCTCTCACTAGGTCGTGCCTAAATTTGAGACCCACTTCACTGGAACAGTGTAGGGCGCGATCCCCAAATGCATCCATTTCTCTGCCACAAAAAGGACAAGAGTTACCCTCAACAAACATAGCAATACCCAACCTATAACAAAGTATGGCCCTAAATTGGCGCGGTCCAATAGATTGGTGTAGCCCTGTGATTGGAATAGCTTTGAGGTAGTCTTGTGCATGGCTCAACCGATTACATTGCCACAAAATGCAATCGCGTTCAGTCTGGTGGAAACTGCTGGGGATACTCTTCTTGACCATATCAAAGTACAACACTGCCAGAGAATGCATGGGTCGGGGGGCAGTTGCTTTTATACTGAGAGAAGAAGGAGGAATCCCACATACCTGACTAAAGCTAAGCAAGGCTTGCTGGAAGCTGAGATGAAGAGCAGTGTCCATGTCCACATGGAGAATAGTGTTCTGCACTTGGATTGTCTGAAGACAGGAGGCGAGGTAGTAGTAAAATCTAGAATACTTCATAGTGTAAACCCCTAAACCTCCATCTTTCATAGGCAAAGACGATATGCGCATTTGGTAGGGGCCGAACCCAGCTCCATCACTAGTAACCAAATGTCTAAGGAACTGACATAAATGCTGGTCATAATAATCAGCTGACTGGTGCAAGACAAAGGGGCTGGTGGTCCTCAAAGTGAAGTATAAGCGCGACACCCCCGTACAATTTCTGAGAAAAAGCAATTCACTTTGTGGATCCTGCAAAAGCTTCAGAGACTCCATTAGCTGAAGGGTTTTCTCCACCCTACGCTGGACCAACTCGTTGCAGAAGTTAGCATCCAAAATAACAGGCCCACCCTTCTCCAAACTTCTGGGGTCAGAATTAGGCCAGAATAGCTCCGTCTTGTTAATGTTGAGGGATAAGCCTCTGCTACTCCCCTCGGATTGGATGATGTGTAAAGCTTGAGCCACCTCTAGAGTGTCCCCAACGATAGTCCTATCGTCCAAATACCAAGCATGCATAACCAAAGTGCATTAGAAGCAATTTCTAAAATGAGCGGATGTAATGTCAGAGCAAACAATAAAGGCCCCAAAGGGTCCCCTCGTTGGACGCCCTGAGCCGACAAAAGCACTTTGTCATTGTAATAAAGCATTGCCGGCTTAGCGTAGCAAAACTTCACCCATCTAGAAATACCAGGGCACTTGGATCTGACTTCATTAATAATTATGGTTCTATCTACCAAATTAAAAGCATTGTTGAAGTCTATTAAAAGCATGCATTTGGTGAAGGAGTTACCTTGTAGCTCTAAAATTCTGTTAGCTGAATGCAAAATTCCTTCCCCACCACATTGGAATCCCACACCGAATTGTAATCACCTAGATAAGTGGCCATTTCCTTGCTGACCCCTGATGTAGCCAATTTAGAACAAAGCCTCCTCCAGATGGTTCCCACAGCGATGGGCCTTATCCCCCCTCCAGGCTTGATCAAAGGAGTAAGAGGGGCACTCGCAATGTAAGCGCCAAGCACTGCAGGACATCTGCCAGCTAACCAAATATTAACTACTCCTGTCATCGAAGACAAGAGGTCATCTGCCACCGCGGCAACAGGTCCATTGAGGGCGTCCAAGAGATGTTGGGCTCTAAGGCCATCTCTACCACATGAGGTACCTTTAGGAAACCCCTTGATAGCTCTTAGAACTGCCGATTTGTCTACACAAAGGGGCTCCTCTACAATTGGGTCTACAGGGATGCAGGGAGGCGCCGCATCAGGGTGTTTGTGACTGAGTTCTGCAAGAGTATCTTGAGAGCATGGGGATATACCACTGGAGGCTAACACCTTGATGGCAGCCGTGTACTGGCCAAGGCCTAATTTCCTCCTACACGCTGCAAGATTGGAACTACCCGCCAATTGTGAGGTGATCGGCCCTTTCTGATGCTGTCTGGATTGCTCCAAGATGGACTGCACCAAACCATAGCACTCACTGCCATCACTCCATTGTAGTAGAGCCTGGTTGATACTAGACATCTGCAATTTCTTCCTGGTGCTAGACCTCTCTTCCGCGGGACCCTTGGGTGTGTAACGACCTAGGGTGCATACTGGCAGGAGCATCAACTGTAACCAAACAACCAAGTCCGAAGGGTTGGCAATAACTCGATCTAATGAAGCTTTGAGTACCCTAGAGAACTGAAGCCTGCACTACGATGGAATACTAGCGACAGTAGGGAGTTTCTGTTGGAATACAAGGTGTAGCAAATCCACATCCAAAGTTGCAGAAGCTACGGGCACCATATCATCACAGGGCGCAGAGTAGGTAGGCAATGGTTTACTAATGATGTATACTATACAGAATGTCGATGTCCCATTGTAAGGGCTGGGTATAACACCCTCTTTGTGTTTCCGGCAGGGCCGTCTCCAGGAATACATATGCATGCAATCCGAGCAAAGCCACATTTGCATCTGCGACAAAACATTTTCCCAGGCACAGAACACCGCCAAATCCTTGGTAACTCTCTCCCTACAAACATCCACTGCCTCCATGGAGTGGAGGTGTTTATCTTGAAGGTGCCTATAGAACCCAGAACGACTAAGCCCTCTGCCTCCGACCCCATTGTTACAGCCGTCCAAGTGCTTATATGGACATTGGAACAACCCGTCATTCAAGTCCCCGTCCCCTTTAACAGCTGACTGTGAACCTGACCGAGTTCTAGGCATACTAAGGGAGGAAAACTTAACCATTCCAAGTGCTTATTATTATTATTATTATTATTATTATTATTATTATTATATTATTATTATTATATTATTATTATTATATTATTATTTTTATTACTCTTTGGTTATTTTTTTTTTTCGTATTTACTTTTCAACCAAAAACACTTGTTATACCACCATCACCTGCTACACCACTGTCACCAGCATGACTACCTGCTACACCACCATCACCACATTTCGATTGGTGAAAGATTGAAGATTAATACCGATCTGTATTAAAATTTTAGGGTTTTTAAAAAAAAAATCTTATTTTATGAGTTTTATTAATATTATGTAATTCTGAATTTTAAAGGGTCACTTTGTATTTCTGTAATATGTTTTCTAATTGGATTGATGAATCTTAATTTGCGTCACATAGTTTATGTGACGATGGTATTGTCTGCAGCGATATAATGGAACCTTGTACAGGCATGTAAAGTTTCTAATCAATTGGAAATTGGTTGAAGTAAATATTTGATTAATGTATGTGCATAATACTGTTGAAGCAAATACTACGATACGTGAGAATTTTTTTCCTATAATCCGAAGAAAATGTTACTTGTATTCTTTTTTTTTTAAAGAGAAAAGTAAAATACTCAAAAAAAGTTTTAAACCGAAAATTAAAACAGGCATTGAACCAGCCCGACTCTGATCAATTTAAAATTGAACCGAAACTTGGTCGATTCTTCTACGGTTTTAAATTTTAAAACCGATCTATAATCGGTTCGGTGGATGAGTTACCGATATAGAGTTTTTCTCCTTCCCCTACCGTCTGATAGGAGGTGAACATTTCTTTATTTCCGCAGACATGTTTGGTAGCTCCAGAGTCTATCCACCAGTCTCTCATATTGGTAACTAAATTAACTTCGGACACCGTGCCAGAAAACTCATTTTTGTTGTTTTCAACTAAATTTGCATTTGGCTTTTTAAAATTAGCATCCTTACGTTTTCTACAGAGTATTTCCATATGGCCAGAAATACCACACACATAACATGCTCCTTTAATTTTACCAATGCCAGATTTTGGTTTTTGAAAAGTACCTTTTCTTTGCGGGCCAGGTTTGCGTTTGTTGTGATCCAGGCTTGCAGAAGATTTGTGTTCACTGACATGGGCTTTGTTGGATATGTCCCTTGCAGAAGATATATTTTTGTCTTTTGAGCACAGCAGTTCTTCAACTTGAATCTTCTTACCCAGTTCCACCATGCTAATTTCACCAGTTTCATGTCTTAGTCTTCTCTTGTACTCATCCCAAGAATTAGGTAATTTCTCAATCACCGCCGAAACTTGAAATGTTTCATCAATCACCATTCCTTCAGCAATAATTTCATTAATAATTTGTTGAAGTTCCAGAAACTGATCTACCACAGATTTATCATTCACCATTTTATATTCCAAAAATCGTGCAACTAAAAATTTCTTACTTCCCGTTGTTTCTGCTTCATATTTAGCTTCTAATGCAGTCCATAAATTAAATGCATTAAAATTTTCTTTTGCATAAAAATCATACTGGGCATCTTCTAGGCAGTTCAGTATATGATTTTTAGCCATATAATTTTGTCTCTTCCAACTATCTAATTCTCTTTCATTGAACCATCCCCAACCCCAAGTAGTCCTAATCAAAGAAAATTATGACACGTTTTGTTGAGTGAGTATCTTAGGATTTATAGTAGGGGTATAGCATCACTCATTATTGAGGTGTACCCGACAAATATCGTGTTAAGAATGTTGTAGCAAATCTGTAACAAGGAAAATAAACTAAACAGAAACTTGAATTGTGTTAACGTTAAGAAAAATAAAACCACTCTGATAATTTGAAGCACACAATTGGGAAGAGTGGTTCTATTTTTCTTAATGTTAACACAATTCAAGTTTCTGTTTAGTTTATTTTCCTTGTTACAGATTTGCTACAACATTCTCTGTGTATTTCGTGTATATAATACGGTGGGTCCGTCATTTTTACATGATGCCGAGTATACGACTTTGCGTCCCCTTTGGCATTCGATATTTTAAAACACACTTTAAAGAGAGTGACTGCATGTGAGGATGACTTATCATTAAGTCTTAATGAGTTCTATAGTTTCAATTTAAGATTGAAGTGGGGTGTAGCAGTAAACACTCTTGATAAAACTCAGCTATCTGAATGAGGAAGTGGGCCGCTTCCTATGAGAACTGAGCTGATTCTCTAGAGCATTCTAAGAAATGGGATATGTCCAGGGCCAAAATGGACACAACGGCATGAACTTAACAGCACCTTCAGAGATATCTCGCGTGGAAGCTGTTGATGAACTACACCAAACGATGGCAGTTCAAGACATCGCGTTCACTGTCCATCAAGTAGTTCCGGTAATTTCTCACTAAGCAAAGGTTCAAGACCTTATGGACACCTATTGCCTAAGAGGTATTTCTCGTTTTCTGATTTCTGATTTTTATCGGTTTCTTCATTCATGTGGTGGATTGTTGGAGAAAATGAATTTGAAATGATTTGTTTAAATTAAAATTGTTAGTCTTGGTAGGAATGGATCTTAGGATCAATGGGACACTAGCTCATTTATTGGGTGGAAACATCATTTCCATTTTCATTATTTTGTGAATGAAGAACCTTCAGTTATTCTCACATTGGACAAACTAGAGATGTGTTCTCCCTTTATTACCACAAAATTTGCAACTAAGGGAGGACCCTTAGGGTTTAGATGCTTTTGTGGTTGAGGAGGACTAAGGCAATGGGCTAGTTGATTCACACTTGCTTGCGTGTGCTTGGCGTGGGCTTGGCATGAGCTTGGTGTGTGCTTGGCGTGTGTTTGGCGTGAGCGGGCGTGTGCCTGGCTACGGTTCAATCAAGACTTACCATTTTTGAAAATAATTTCCTAAAATAAAAATATTCTTAACGTTTTAATTACCGTGATTAATGCACGGAATTAATTCTAATTAATTCAAAATTTATTTTCTTCTCAAAGTTTTGCTTATAAAAGAAAAACAAGTTTTTCATTTCAACTCATTCCAGAGCAGGCTTCTATCCCTAGCTCTTTTCCCCTCTTCTCGCTTTGTTTTGCGCACTTGTGTGTTTATTTCTCTTCCACTATAAATTGTTGTTAAGTTCTAGAGAGTGGTTTGAGTTGTGCTAATTCAAACCATAACGGGCAGTTCTATCCTGGGCACAACTTCTCAAGTTGGGGTATATCATCTCTTATTTTTAAGGAGAATCTGAGAACTATTGTGTTAAGGACAATTTACTGAGCAGGTGGCTCTGTCCTAATGTGTGCATCAACAACAGAGTGTTCAAATTTTTCTAACGTTAACAATTCATTTTCTATTTAGTTTTTCCATTATTGCAGGAACAACAAAAAATCCAATCGAACCGCCGATGCACAGCCCTATACTAAACCAAAAAAAGATGTGCATAAAAATATTTTTTGAACTCCATTATAAGGATGTCAGGAATCATAATCATAGAGCGGGCTGATCATTATTTTAAGTAAGAGCGGAGGTTACAGTAAAATAGATAGAAAGCCACACAACACAACCATACATAGTGCACCATAGCTTTATTACATAATGATATATAATAAGTGCTCACTTGTAACACAAAGTAAAAAGAAGTGCTCGCTCTATCACAAATTTACTTAATACACACATGCTGGATTTGGTTACGACTCATCCTAAGCTACTGTGACGCAGCCATAATCTCCACACTCGGCGAAGGCCTTACCAACATTCGGGCCTTCAGTCTTCATGATTTCACAGCTCCAGCCTTCTCCACATTTGCAGGAAGCACCAGTCATACCTTCCGTTATAGTACACTTTCCAGAGGATATAGTAGATGACCCAATTTCACATGAACAACCTTCACCGCACTTGATGAAAACCTTACCAGCGTCTGGACCTTCGGTCCTGGTAATTACACAACTCCATCCTTCACCACACATGCAGTAGGCACCATCTTTCTTAACTTCTGTTGTGCTGCTACGATTCAACCAACATATATCAGCAACACTATTTCAGGTTTGGATTAAGGTATACCAAACCGAAAAGTTAATATATAACAGATGAGCCAGAAATTTTGATTGGTGAGGCATATTAATATAGTCGGATAAGAAATATATCCACAAATTCGTCATTAGTTTAAAGATTAAAAAGATAAGTAAAATAACTAGTAACAATTATAATTGTTACAAGCTTGTGTAACAAAAATAAATGTGACAAATATTTTGCGACTATTAATAAAAAATATAAATGGATAGGTGACATAGGTGACATAGGTCCCTTATGGCTCTTTCCCCGATCCAAATGACTCGTATGAGTCATATCTAAAAATCGGAAATTCAAACTTAAAAATTGAAAAAGTAAAAAAATCTTCTTTAAACTAGGCCAGTAGTTTAACGGTGATACTGAGATTCCATTGCTGATTTACTAGTCTCTAAAAGAATAAAAATAAATGATCACCTGAAAGCAGCACCTTGGCCGCATACATCATCTCCGCAGCAGCTCTTGCCAGTGGTTTCAGCCATGAGATGAGATAGTTAACTTGCAAATCTAACAATATCTTAATCTTATAAATAATCTGGTTTTTCTCCTTTGCTTGTTTAATTTATTTAACACAACGAGATACTTGCTTGTGGGATGATAAGGACCGTAGGTGCTCGATGATCATTCTAGACTAGAGAACCCTCCACTCGGGACACATCACCACTAGAATCAGTGGCCGACAGGACAACCTTTAAAGATGCAGATAAGATTTGAAGAATGGGTAAAACCAATAATGATATTTATACTGATATGTGAATTTTTATTTTTATTTTCTAATAGCCAACTCAATTACTCAACTATACGTGCCTAAGTTGGGTGCGTGAGACCGGGGTATCTTACACTTTTGTTTGAATTTGAATAATATGTTCATTTCACATGTGCACGGGCTACCAGTTTTCACAAGATGGATGGATGGATGTAAGGATGGAATTTATGGACAGCCGGTATTAGTAATTTAGTTAGTATAAAACGATCTTTTTGTGGACCATTTCGCAGCATGATGTTAACTGTGCCGTAAAAACTGAGGATTAATATTGTCCACTATTAATCACCTACATTCATCACACTCTCGATGAAAATCACCTACTGTCATTATTTTTTCTACCATCACTAATTAATATCATCATCTCCTTTGTTGCTCAGTTGTTATTGGTTTCACCACACAACTATTATTAATGTCCACTAATATAATTATTAGTAAATTCATTATCTATATAATGAATACATACTTTTCAAGATATTTAATTGCATGTGAAAATTACCGAGACATAAATAATTTAATAGTAAATAAAGACCGTTGAATGTATTTGTTACTTTCAATTAAAGACGTCAACTTTATGAATAACCACAACTTTAAATTTATCTATTGTAAGATGAAATCTTGGCCACCACTTATCTAGGTTAACTTACCAATGAACCTTTAATTGGGGGATAATCCTACGAATTCAGGGATAACAAAAAAAAAACAAAATATGGACATTTTGAAATAATATTAGAAACTCCTTATCCATAGTTTTTTTATAATATCTAAATTATTCTTTTTAGTTAGTTGTTAGTTAATAGATTAATCCAATATAAAATTTAAGATTATAGTTAGAGTGTTATATGTTAGTTATAGAGAAATAGAGAGAAGAGAAGAGAAGAAGAAGGAAAATTTGAGATTTTGGGAGATTTGGTGGAAATGAAAGATTCTAGTCATGAATTTGATGTTGTGGAACCTTCATCTCAATAAGAAGAAGGTGTTTACATTGCTTTTTTGATAACGATTCTTAATTACAATATTTTACAAATAATCAAATTTCATTTATAAAAAAAACCTAAATCAAGATATTTATAAACATGAAGGTCAAGTGAAAAATCAACATAGGAAAATAAAGAATTTAATGTGGTCCGGTCCAGTGTTTCATTAGTTCGTCATTTGGAGGTGGTTTAATGCGGTCCAGAATGATTCACAAATTATTCGGTGAATTATTAACTAGGGTGCGTATGGCCGGGATAAATATATTCTTAATGTACACTTTAATACTATAGACAGAATATAGAGTAAATGGGTTTAGCATAACTTAGTGTTCTACCTTTTAAGAGATTAACTCTTTAAATGTAATGTCATTTCCTTCGATGTAATGTTCGTTTCCCTTATTATAATGTCATTTCCTTCAATGCAAGCTGATATGAAACAATATTAGTATTTTATATGTGTAATTCGTATTACATTAAAAAATTACAGAGATTCAGGGAGACTTACGGCTGGATCAAGTGAACAACATGGCTGTAAGCAAGGTATACGGCTGGGTCGATACTCCACTTTCTAGTCGTAAGTTACCCTAATTTTTTACTAAAGCACACTTTATGAAGATGTTTTTCAAAACTAGAGTTGTTAGAATACTAATTAGGTGGGTATTGATTGAAAAGAGAGCCGCTAGAACAATTGGGTAAGTTTTTTATTAAAAATTAACTCCACCTATATATACTCAATTCCCAAATTAAAATAACACCTTCTACATCCACATTATCCTTCCAAAACTCTTGCATTCCTACTCTAGTATATACTTAAAAATGGATCAACCTACTTTTTCTTTTGATGGAGACTTATCTTTTTGCAGAAACTATGTTCAATGTTATCCAAATAGAGCAAAAGAACGAAGGCAAAGTGGTTTGGTAAGTCTTAGTTATTGGAGAAATATTCACGACAACTTCTGCAGCGACACCGGTAACACTAATAACGGTAATGTGCCTAATTTTTTTTGTCAATTTATGGATATACAAAGACAAGTGAAGGAATATATGGGTTTAATTCTTCTTTGTAATGAACTTCGACTTGAAGGTGAAACTGATGATGAAGTCGTATCTCAAGCTAGAAAGGAATGGAGAAACTGGAAATGTTCAAATTTCACACTTGAACCTCGTTTTGCTATCCTTGAGGACTTCTTCATATTTCGTATGAGATAGATTTTTAAGGGCAATTATTGTTTTAAATTATGTATTGGGATAAATAAGTGTTTAATGAATGGAAGTATATTTACAATTTGGGTTATTTTCAATTTCAAAGTACCTGTAATTTTAAAATCCACAGTTACTTACAGCTGGGAATATCCCATTTTACACAATATCGACCTAGCTGTAATTGAATGCTCTTTGTCTTTAAACGTGTTGCTCAGATTTATGGCCAGGTTTGGCCAAAAACCTAGCCGTAAAACTTCAAAAGAAAAATTGTACGGCTAGATTTCCTAGTAAACTTAGCCCTAAAGCTGGGAGCAAATGAACTTTCATAAATCAGGGCCACTTACGGCTAGGTCGTTACTAGCAAAACCCATCCGTAAATCACTCTGAATTTTCACTTCTCACTGTTTCTCTAATGAATAATTGGGGAAAGCATGACACAATTTACCAAAATATATTCTCATTCATAAAGAGTGATTCAAAATACATATATTCTCATATTATTAACACCATACATCACATCTACTCAATTACACATGGTGGTTCTCTTGGTTTCGACATGGTCATCGCATTCCAAAGTTCAAATTGATGGTCGAACCTATGACACCAACCCTTGGAGAATTCGTTGTCGCACGCGTTGCAAAGAGGAGGCAATGGGTTATCTTCTTTTAATTGGAAACCGATGAAATAATATTTCTGTATGTAGGACATGAAAACTCTTCTATTAGAAAATTCTTCTACATAAGTGGTTTTAGTTGGTGCGATTGTATACACCATTGCGAGCGTAAAATAGTGCACGACGCAAGAGAATGCCTCGGCGAGTAAGTGGCCACAAATCGGTATGGCATCCAATGATCACTTGTGACGTTTGTGTTGTAAATTAAACGCCTTTCAAATGCAACAAACCTTTCTTTAATATCCACCTATTTTTCTCCATCTTCCCCATATCTCATCCGGTTGTTTTCGGAGTTCACACAACATATTGTGCCTTATGTAGTTGCATTCGTCATCATTGTTAGTTCCGGGCCCTTTATAAATTCCAAGTTGTTACTCGCAAATATGGAAACCACAATTCCCGTCCCCGTCAACATCGTCGGTTGCTTTGATATAGTCCCAAATGATTTCGAGAACATACCCCAATTATTTTTCACAAATAACATACCTAGTTCGGTAAGTTTTACCTTTCTCATTTCTTCAGGGGCCAACCATTGTTCCTCTTGCGATACGAACCGTCTCTTTCTCACAATTTAATGTTATCACTACCAGATTTTCTTCAACTGTTGGAGCTTTTCCTTTAATATCAAACATCCTTCTTGCTAATTTTTTTATACCAATTTTAGAAGAATAATTCTTAATGGTTTCACTTCAGTGGGAGGAAAGCTCCAAAGCTTTTTCTTTTACATTTCTAACGCTTGGTCCGCCTTCTTTTATTTTACCCTGGCTTTGTTTGTTTGTAGTCGTACCTTGTCCTTTCACATCCTCCTCCTCATACAAGGCTCTCAAGTGCTCAAAACCTGAAGGATCTCTTTGATTCGAGACTCTCATTTTTGTATTCTTTTTCAACAATTTTGCATTCTATTGGACCGTTTTCTTCGCCTTTTTTATCTCTTCTTTCCTTGTATTTTTAGTACTAGGGCTACCATTTCCTTGTCTCTTAGCCGGTTCCATAATATCGTCTCTAGTGAAAAGGCGGTTAGATTTCTACAACTCGTACAACCAAATTTGTCTTTGGGACAGATTCAATGAAGTGTACTTGTCAAACAATTCTTTGTGAGCCTCAGTGTTGCAAAACACATCACCTAAGCCTTCATTTGGTAATGGATCGTTGAATGAAAGTTGTCTCCAAAAAGGATCCACATTTTCGATTGGGATATACTTGTTCTTTTTACCTAACTATCACATTCCCGCATGGAAGTCCCAAAGCCGACATGTTGAACAAATACACTCTTCACCCGGAATGGGCGTTTTCATCTCATCAACTTCGCTCATTATCTTCTCAATGGACTGACATATTATATTATTCCTCGTATCCAAGGGTTATCCAAATAGAAAATATGTTTTCTAGATCGGCTAAATTCAAATATCTCTTTGATTCATTCAATGTCACGCTTGAAGTAGTCTTCCATTGCATCAAAGAATACGACAAATCCACTGTCGCACCCATTTAGCCTCCTCTTGTATCGATTTTAAGATGAATCGACCGTGCTAGTTACTTGATTATCATAGTATCTATGTTTGTTTACCCACACGCTAACAAACTTCTCTTTGTGGGGATCCAACAATTGTTTCTTCAAATACTCTAGAACATCCGGGTAGCTTTCCCAATGAGCCATTAGTATATACTCATTTGAAAGTAAATTTCTTTCATCATAGACCAAGTCAAAGTATCCCACTCTAATCTAAAACTATCCCATTTTACCTTAGCTACTTTGTCGCTTTCCTCGAAATGGTCTTTTTCCGCTTGTTGTTTCTCTACCGGTAGTTTGTTAATACTCGCCATCTCGATTTTCCTAGGTGGTATATTTTTGGGCTTGCAATTGGTTTGGACATTATTCCATATATGGAACGTGCATAGTGAATGATGTGCATCGGAAAAAACACGATCTATCGCCTTAAAAAATGATTGCTCCTTATCCGTACTCACCACCTTGGGAGTATATTCCTTTTTGTAGAATAACTTTACCTTTTGTAATGCCCACATGTAACTTATCTCCGTCTCATCTTGTAAAAAACAAAAGCAACACTAAAAGGCGACTTCGTCGATGTTTTCCCGATAAAGTTCAATAACGGCATCTTATACTTGTTCGTTTTATACGTACAATCCATAAAAAGAATTTGATGGAAGCATCTTGCCAATGTTACAAACTCCGAGTGAGCAAAAAAAAAATATACAACTTCCCTACTCTCATCTTTCTCATACGCTACCATGTAGTTCGCCTTTTCCCCCGATTAAATACAATAATTGTTGCATAAGTTCTTTATTTTTCTATTGCTGATTTCTCAATTTTTCTCTTGCATTGTAGATGGTAGTCAAGGTAGATGAGTTATTCTTGTTTAATGCCTTCACACCACAAAGGATATCAATAGGTTTTGCGTATTGTTGAATCAACACTTCTACTAGCTCCATCTCTTTGGGGTTGAGTCTTGCCGAATAAAAATGGTTGATCAAACTCTCCGGGTTTAGATGGTTATGAAATCCCGATACCACCTCACCAATAAACCATACTTTATTGGCCTTGTTGAACTTAAATTGAAGCTTAAAAGGCATTCGCACTTCTTTGTATGTTGCACTCCACTTTTCCTCATGCTCTTTGGTTTATGCACAAAACCCCTTTTTATGACTCTTGTAATCCCTATTATTATCGCAAACCATTTGAAAGGAGGTGAGTTTTACTTGATTGTTTTGAACTATAACACACCTCTTTTTCAACCCTTGTTCTCGATCTCATTTCTTTGCGTCGTCCATATGTACCCATTCAAAGTTATGGCGTAGTGATCACTTATATCCTCACTCAATACGTTAACAGTTTGGGGTTGATTTTTCATTGATTCAGCTATGGGCTCCATCTAAGAAAAAGAAAAATATACATTAAAAAAAAGGTAAAACAACCTCAAGAGCATATTTAAGGATGGGTTGACAACTAAATACCTAATCGTAACAGCTATTTTACGACCAACTTTGGTACAAAAGATAGCTGTATGCGAGCATGAGTTTTATTACGGTTGTCATTTCCAGCCGTAAAAACATTCTACAGCCAGGTTTATTTCAATTTCCAACCGTAAGCGACCCTGAGTTTTCCTTAAGTCCAGGTGTTCCAGCCGTAATGGATAGCATTTAATAGCATTTAATATGCCCATGCACCTACGGCTGGGTTCTTGTGGGCACGACTTAGCCGTATATATTTTCTACGGCTAGGAGTTCTTATTTATCCAGCCGTATATCATATTTTACGGTGGGAGTTCATCTTTTCCCAACCGTATATCTATAATACGGCTAGGAAACCATGATTTCCTAGCCGTAATCAGCCTATGTCTGGGATTTGAGGGTTTTTTGGCAGCACAAAAATCAAACTTTCTATGTACTTTAAGCAATTACATGCAATAAAAACAGTATTGGAGTTAAGTTAGATGTATATCTCCCTAGTTTGAGTTTGGGTTAAACAATCATAATAAAGTTCATACTCTTGAGTTTGGGTGAAAAACTCTTGATTATCTAGAAAATCATCTATCTCTGGATCATTGTTTTGTTGTATGAATATCTTGTTAGATTTAGAAAAAGAGGATTCACCTACCTCATAACTCATGTTAGAATCACTCATTTGGATGGAAAAAATCAAAATTTCTAGGTTTGGAAGAAAAAAAATTTCTCTTTTTTCCCTGTTCTTCTTCTTCTCCTCCCTCCAAAAGAAACACATTAATTTTTTGATTTTCAAAACACTAACTTTAAACTAATCGGTTTATCTAATCATCTACGTAATTGTTAATTAGTGTAGTATTAACACTAATAAATCTAGGGTAGTCTAGATATTATGAAAAATAGTAGGATAAGGGTTTTTTTATTTTACTTCCTGATAACCCTATTTTATCATCTTGTAATCCCCCATGGAAATAAGTTTGCAACCTCCATAATAAGTTATTCTCTCTCATCTTGCCTTAACAATTGTGCAAATAGGAAAAGTAACTCTTTTCCTGAAACGGAGGGAGTATTTGATAGTATAAATATACAAGTTTTCGTTTATGTTTCTCAACCATTGAGAACAATTATGTCTGGTATCCGCTTCAATTAGACATTTACTTCATTGGATCAGTTCGGAGGTACGGTTTTCCTCCACCCCCAATTGCCCAAGCCCCTAGTCTTAAACTACACTGACTTCACCTAAATGAATGGATAGACTGACTTTTATGCTTTTTAAGATTTAAACCAACCACTGAAGTTATGGTCTTTCAAAGTCTCATCTAATGTATCTTAACAAATTTAATTCACCTAGTTTTTAGTTTTATATGCACCGAAAAAGATGAAAGAATTAGTAGAGAGTTTGTTTATGAGTAAATATATAATTGTAGAGTTTCTTAGTAATTAATGAAAAATATATCAGAAATTAAACCTACACAACTTTTAAAGTACGTGATTGAGTTTAAGTTAGGGATGAATCAAAAGATGCTAAGTGTAGATGGCAGGTTTTTGACAAGGATAAAATAGTAAAATTATCTCTCAAGACTCGAGTATAAGAAATATCAAACCTTAAAATTATGCAAAGAGTATTTTAGACAGATGTTTTATCCATGTCCCCTCTCAGGTGCTCATCCCTATCCTCTCTCTATATGTGTGGTCAATTACATATATGATTAAAATTACTAATTGAATTAATATTCATTACTAAATGAATTAACATTCATCATAATAACATTGGTGCTTACTATGCCATTACCATACATTTTAAAATTCTACAAGTGAATTAATGACATGAAGATTCATTATCTAACATCCAAGACGCAAGCAAATGGACCAAGAGGCCTAAAGGGCGTTTTTACGTTAAGCTTGTCAGGTGCAATTCGACACTGCCATGTACTAAGTTGTGATCTTGGATAAATTGGTAACGAATCAAGGGATGAGTTGTATACCAAAATCACATCAATCGGATGTTCTTTACAACATACTAAAAAATCACATCAATCGTACAAACGAGCTAGAGATATGATCAAAACAGTCAATTAAGTCACTGCTGAAAAATTCCTGAATTTTTATGAACTTATGTATGTTTTGTCTTTTTGAGGCTCTGAACGACCTCGAAACTCAAAATATCTCATGTTTGGAGATAGATGGTTGTCTGGGCATGAAAAATTTTGGGTAGATCATCGAGACGAACTTCATATGAATGTTTTACAGCGTTTTCAGCGAAACCCTAAATCTAAATTTTTAGGATTTCGAAATTTCATAAGAAATCTCTTGTCCATCCAAGTCAAAGGGGTTGATGCCCCCTTAGCTTGTCCATCATAGGTGAAACAAAGCTTGCCCTGTTTACGATACAAAGCTTGTCTTGCTTAGGTTTCAAAACAAGACTTTTACTCTTTTACCCTCAACGTATGAAGCTTAGTACAAAGAATAAAAGCGTGGACGTCTTGCTTCTTGTCAAATTTGGCATTTAGGGTTTTCGAAAAGCTTAAAATATGATTTACAACACTTATAAGTGTCTCAAATAATCAAATTTCAAGCCCTAATTTAGAAGAAAAAAAAATTCTTTTAACCTTAACGTGTGAGCCTTGCTAGCTTGTGCATTTTTCCTTTAAGGCAAAGCTTGCACGTCTCTATCAAAGGCCAAGCGTGAGCATCCTGCTTCTTGTCAAATTTGGTATTTTTTAGTCCTTTGCCCTCAACATGTGAGGCTGAGTACAAAGAGCAAAAACGCAGATATCTTACTTCTTATCAAAAATTGGCATATTGCTCTTTTACTCTCAATGTGTGAGGCTGAGTACAAAGAGCAAAACGTGAGATGTCTTGCTTCTGGACAAAAGCTTGACGCTCTTCCCTCTTCCTTTCACGTGAATATCTTGACTTGACGAATTAGGGTTTTGACAAGCTTCAAAACTCTAAGCTATACTAGGCCTCTCACACATATATTTTTCGTATGTGGCCTCACATACAATTTTTCATACCCAGCAGCATATACTTATTTTTACGAAATAAGCATGTCAATGCAAAATTGACTAAGATGGATACACTGCTCCTTATACACAAATAAATACATATTTATTTACTTTAGTATTCTAGACTCATCAGTCTAGTCAAGCAAGACAGACTCATCAGTCTAGTCAAGCAAGACAGATCTTCAGTCAAAAGACTAAGTAGGTCGCATTGATTGTTAGTAGTACTCAATGCTACAAAATTTACACGAGACATCAAATGTCACAAATTGGGGGATACTCATTAGGGTTTTGGTCTGGTGGTCTACGACATGTGATGCAGCAATGCACCCACTAAAGAGAAATTTTGGAAAGTTCGATGAGCAATTGAGTAGAGTGGTAAGTTTAGTAACTAACTATTCAGCCTTAATCGAAGTGGAGAGCAGTTGTCAACACCTTCTCCACTTCTCCGCTACTCAACTATCGACACTTTCTTCCAGAGAAGAGGTCAAGTAGTTACAATAGCTATGGTATAAATAGATTCTCAATCTATTGAAAAAAGGAAAACTGAACAACAAGTATAAAATACAATATTCCAAGTCTAATACAGAACAACACAAGTTGAACTCGATCATTCAACCTTCTCACACAAAGATAGATCCCACAGAGCCTGATGCTCTGACCTCAATCCTCCTCTCGCTTTCCTCCCTAAGACCAACCCTTCTTCTTCTCATTTTGTGACTGAAACAAGATTGGAACGGCCATTGCATGGTTTAGGTCAGGATTGTACGGATTGATCTCTCGAATCTAAATAAAGTACCTCAACGGTACAAATGTTTAAGGATTGACGAACTATCACCTGCTCACCCCACTTTTTCTAAATTAGCCTTTAATTCGTTTTTCCCCACAAACACTAAGAAAGCAACATCCGCCTCCGTGAACTAACATAACACTAAACAATCTTTACCAACACTGCGACAATCCCATGTAATAGCAAATCCCAATCCAATTTTCCACTTACTGACATTGCCGAAACCATTGCATTAAAACAAAAAATAAAAAAGTAAAAAAACCGCTGAAATCGCGGTATCAAAGAGCTCCATGGTTATTGATAATATGTCGATCAATAAGATCAAGTAAAATTCTAAGAATTTCATCCCTGGGATCTAGAGCAAGGTGATGGTTTATAAGAATTGGGGTATGTAGCACGAATTCAATTGCGGGCAATAAAAATTAGAAAGGGGCTACTAAATAAGACAAAATAGGATCATTTTGAAGTAAATCTCAAAACTCCTTAGCCATAAATTTTTATTAATAGCTAAAGTACTACTGTTTGACTATGTTTAATCTTATTCAATTAAGAGTTGATTTTTTAAAATCTTTTCTAAATTTAAAAAAAAAATTATTTTTTAATTTATTGTTTATTTTTAAATTTTTTTCAGATCTGCATGAAAAGTCGTCATCATACTGAATTGCGACCATAACGACTTTTCATGAAGCCACTAATATTAAATATTTTATGAAAAATCGTTATTATTTATAAATTTTTACCAATGCGACTTTTAATGATCTATTTCTGTTTTAAAATTTAAAAGAGTCGTCATGGTTAAAAGAAGTCATTATAATATTTAAAAAATATAACCAGAAGTCAGTATATTTTAAAGGGTAGAGCATGACGACTTTTCATACTACACACATGCATACGAAAAGTCGTCATGTTCTGCACTTTAGAATATGTCTACTCTTGGTTAGATTTTTCAAATACTGTGAACGAGTTTTGAGTCATCATGCTCGACATTTTAAATACGACGACTCTAATATAAGTGAAGAACATGTATGTAGGTTGAGTCTCCATGTTACAAACAATAAACCATCACGACTCTTATTTAAAACTTGACAACTCTAGAGGGTTAAAAAACACCCATTCTAACCCAATTTAGGCAAGAGTCGTCATACTCGATATTTTAGAATACGACGGCTCTTGAACTAACAATTGTTATGGTTGAAATTTAAGACCACGATGATTCCTTTTTTAAAAAAAAATTACTCATCAATTTTTTTTTTAATTTTACTCAAAATTTAAAGGAGTCGTCATGGTTGATAAATGACGATCATGATGACTCCTTTTAAAATTATTAAAACAAATATTATAAAATTTATCAAAAAGATATTAAATAAAAAATAAAAACTTAAAAATAGAACAAATAAAATAAATTATTAAAAATAAATTAAAAATAAATAAATGAATAGGATGATATGTGTCACAATCCTAGAAATTAGAATAATTTAGTCTTTTTACTATATCTGAATATCCCCTATCCATCTCTCATGGGTGGGAACAAAATTCATAGTCGCCTCCTAATTTTTATAATTTTTATAGCCCCCAGTTAAATTAGACTTTCAGGCCAAGAAAATGAGAACCGAGAAGGGTCTGTTCTATTGAAAGGATGGAAGTTTAATTGTCTAAGTGGATGATCTGTGTTGGAAACACCTGAGAAGCAAGTTTAATTGGGAATTTGTGGGACTTCTTTATTTGAAAAAATGATATCTTGCAAGTCTCACACTCCCTGGCCCAAAATTGATAGGGTTGTTGTGGATTCTCCAAGCCATCTCGGTGAGTGCCTCTTGGTTGAGAGGTTCAAGCTCGCGGATTCCCAGTCCAGATCAAGTGAAGACTTCCACTTTCCTTATGGTTCCACCAAAATCTTCTTTCGGCTGCTTCCAGATGGTAGATTCGACATGGGGATAGAGTTGATCACGCTTCTGACAAGAATTGCAAGAGGTATTTGCTCTTCCAGAGGCTGAGTTTTGTTCCAAAATTAAGACCCACAGTGTGTTGGGGACCGTGGTTTATCCTCGACCTCATGGATCCACTCATTTACTAAATAAATATTTCCATTAATATTTATTAGGTGAGGAGGGGTACCTCTAATGTCAAGAAACCAAGCGAAACTCAGATTTGTTGTGGATAATCCAAATGGGTCTTTTCTTTTCTTTTCTTTTGGAACCGGGACGAGTAAATAAAAAACCAAACGTACTTGCTAGATTCTTGATGCAAATCTTATTCTTTCGGTATAAAACACAAGTGCAGGTTTCACACTTTTACACATTTCAACGTCCAAAATTTTATCACAAGCAAAGTTTCTGCCTCACCATAGTTTGAACCGGAAAACATCAGGTTCAGGAAGAGTTTACGATCTGCAATTCCATGATCAAACATTACACGCTGTTTTCATCCCAATCAATAGCCAATTACGCTTCTTTTGGGGACATAAGAAGAATAAAGCCATAGAACTATCTGATCTCGAAAAAAAAACAGTACCTGGAGAAAGAAAGAAACATATCATCACCAAGGCTAAAAGTAAAACTTGATTATTTTTCTTATTACAAAAATAATTTATCACTGTCTAGCACTGTCTAATTCAACAAGGTAAAAGATGAAGAACTGAATTTCAAGTTGGACAATAGGTTTTAGTTAAAACTAGGATCATTAGTAAGTTGGTGAGACAAGCTGACCAGCCTAAATCTCAACAGAAATGTCCCTACAAATAATAAGTTCAGCTCAGGGCAGACTTATTCACAAGTTTAATAGGAATAATTGTGAATAAAGAAGCAAGTGAAGACGATTTAACTTGCAACAGGCATAAAAATGGTTTCCACAGGTGACCATGAACCATGACATTTCAGTAAATCCCTTTTGTTTGTTTAAGAAAGTTATGTAACATGCCAGTGCTCTTCATTTGGATATTTCAAACTCTTGTTTGAATGCCTATAGACAGCAAAAAGTGATTGGTTTGAGTCCTTAGATGTGACAAGTGTAATTACTAGAGTGGCGCCAAAATAAAAATTACCTTATTAATTACATCTCAACACGGTCCCAATTAATCTGACTGTCATCAAACCCACGATCTGATTGTTGAAGCTTGTTGCGGCTCAACTTGCTCATCGTGGAAAGCCCTGAAATATTGCACGAATCATGAATCAAGAAATTCATTATGCTCTCATTAGTATCAAAAATACCAAATACTTTGATGCAAAAATGTAAAATCTAAAACAAGCCTGTTTCCACTCATATAAAAGTGGCATCTGGCGTGTGAGATGCGACATATCATGTGTCAGCACTCCCATATCTTATGAACATGCTATAATTTGATAATGCATACAAATTAGTTGACCACCAAAAGCTATCATCAGTTCAAGAAGTATAAGGTGGAATACTTCCCTAGTTTCGTGCTCTGTTTTACAACATCCAACCCATGCATATGCCAAAAAGATTTTGATTTAAGATCAACAGTCCACCAATGTTTGGATAACATATATGATATTCTTATGGTCATGCAAATGCAAATGCCCAACATGGTAACTGGAAGCACTCAGGAGCTTGACTTTCAAATGCAATAACTCACAGTTGAAATGCCACCAAGCCCTCAGGAGCTTAACTTTCAAGATCGTCAGTATGTTGAAACAATGGACCCTCAATAGGCATATACATGTTGTTCTTTATAGAATAAGGGTGAGTGTGTACGTGTGAGAGATTTCTTTTACAAGCTAAAGGATTTTTGACAGTACATCTATTCTTTCAAGGGAAATTTCAGGAGGACCAAAATTAATGGACTGGTAGAACAGTGACTCATGGACAGGCAGATGCATTCTATCTGATGGCTTATCTTAAGTCGTATTGATGCCCATAATAGTCAGTTTTAATGATGAGGTAGAAATAATCAGGAACAAATTTTGCATAGGAATATGGATGTACCTTCAACCATTTTGTAAAGAGCTGACCACCATCTATCTCTAGGAACCTGGTATTGATCTAGTATCTCTTCAATAGATTTATCGTGCTTTCCTTCCAAAACTCCCTGCAGAGTGACGACGGCGTCCTTCGTTCTCTTGAGGATATTGTTATCGTCTTCAATTTCCAAGTTCTGCAGATCATCGAGTGAAGAACTGAGGCTAACTCCAAGAGCTAACTGGGCAGCAGTAGTAAAGCGAGAAGAAGCCAACCATCTTCTATGCCCATCTTGCCTTATGGCCTCTTCTTTTGCTTTTCTACTACTTATGACCAAGCTACGCAAGTATTCGGCATTTGCAGCACCAGTACTTTGGACCATCTTAGAGAAAGAGCTCCCATTATTTGACAGCAGTTCCTCTGGGGCATCGAATTCTGAAACCTGGATAGATAGTTTACAAAAAAAAAAAAAAAAAAAAAAAAAAAAAGCATATCAAAACAGTACACAAAGAATGGCATTGGCCAGTGGTTGAATAACAACTGTTAAAACACCCCTGATTGATCAGCGGACGAAAAACTTAATAAGAGTTTGATCAACGAGTAACGCTCCAAAAGAATACCGTAAGGTTATAAAAATCAAGAAAGCCTCTAAGTTACCCTTGTAATGTCTGATCAATCTATATTCTTATACATGTATGGTGGATGTATAGAAATTAACATATAGCTCAGGAGGTATGTTTGATTCATGTGGGGCCCACTTGTGAAATCCAAGATTTGAATTCTTGGGAGAGTGACACCCAAACTACAAAGATCTTGGCTGAAAGTACCCCCAGTTGCAAAATCTGAGCCCGCCAAAGGAGCACAATGTATCCGGGAGGATACCATGGTGAGGACGATGTCCTTAACAAATTAGCTCTTGGATTATCCCATGAGGTCCCCTGATAAGCAAGTTTCTAGGCTCAAGCAGATCACTATTTATACCCAATGGTAAACTGGAATAATTTTTCCACGAAGAATCCCCATCGTGAGTCCTAACTAGATACTCAGTCTTGACCTCAGATTCATCCAAATTGAACTAGCTAGCAGATAACAAGGACAAATATAAGCAAGCAAGTAAATAACTTCGACGAATGTATACCTGGCCAGCATCGAGGTGGAGAACACGATCGCAGTCGATTATGGTATTCAGTCGGTGAGCAATAATGAGCATGGTACATGATTTGAATTCTTCTCTAATAGTTTTCTGGATAAGAGAATCAGTTCTAACATCTACAGCTGCTGTTGCTTCATCAAGAACAAGTATCTTTGACCTCCGCAAAAGGGCACGAGCAAGACTCAACAGTTGCCTTTGTCCTACACTAAAATTCTCTCCCGATTCTGTAACCTTCAAACACAGCAAGGTAGATATCATACTTCTAGTTAGCACCAACCTTTTCCGTAAGCAGTATAATACAGCATTCTTCAATTAATAGTTCTAAATGAAAGTAGTTACAAAGATACTCATGTTGAACAATCAAATTACTGAACATTGAACAACATTTAATCCTTAAGGAAGTTTGAGCATTTACCTCAGCATCAAGACCCAAAGAGTTTCTTCTGATGACATCCTTCAGATGTGCTCTCTCTAAAGCTTCCCAAAGGTTAGCATCATTGTGTTCATTAAAAGGATCAAGATTAAATCGGACAGTTCCTGCATGATATAAAGAAAGTGGTAGAAGAATAAAGCAAATTTTGAGACTAAAAGGGGATCACTCCCATGATAGTAATCCTACATTTTTATGGCCCCTTCAACAGCAACGGATCCTAACTGGAAGTCATATATTCCTAATACCCTCATGCATTCCTTGTTTTACAATAAAGTACTACTAACATTGGGAACTACATACCTGAGAAGAGAACTGGTGATTGTGGAATAATTCCGAGTACTTTACGTAGATCTGTCAGACCAAACTTCGCAACATCATAACCGTCAATCAAGATTCTTCCTCTTTCCAATTCAACTATTCGAAATAAAGCGTTGAGCATACTAGATTTCCCAGCGCCAGTTCTCCCAACTATTCCAACCTTCTCGCTAGGAGATATTGTGAAAAACAAGCCATGCAGGACAGGAGGAAGTTCAGGTCTGTACCTTAAGACAACATCTTCAAACTTGATCAATCCTGATGAAGGCCATCCTGGTGGGGGTCGGTTTTTCTCAATAACAGCCGGAGCCTCTGAAGGCAAATCTATATATGTGCCTACCCTTTCAACAGCATTTAAACTGTTCTCAGCCAGACTTCCTAATCTAAGAGCACTTGTCAACAGGTTTGTTATATTTAAGGCGTAACTAAGAAGCAGACCCATTGAAGATGCAAATGCCACTTGGTCCACCGCCCGCTCATTTTGCATGACAGCAAAAGTTGCAGTTAACCAAATCATCAGGCCTCCTACGGTTTCCAAACGGATACCAAGCCAGCGGTTAGCGCTCATGTTTACAAGGGTGTATCTGATATTATTGTCCATTGATTTCCCATTAATATTAGACATCCGATCATAGGCTTGGTATGCACGAATGGTTGATAGGCCATTTAAAGCTTCTCCAAATTGTGCATAGACAGGAGATCTTGAAATGGAATCTAATCGTTTTACTTCACGTGATGTGCTCTGGAAAGACCAAAAATGATGCTCTTAAAGAAAAGAAAAAGATGAAAGAACGGAAACAGAAAAGGATAGAAAATAAAAATGCTTGGTACTGTACTAAATATTTATTTCCAACATCTGGAACACATCACAATGGGGTCAAATAGGTTACTTAAGTTTTAAAACAGATCTGATTTTTGGAGGATGATCCCAATACCCCACCGTGGAGAACATCCTCACCTACATTTTTGTAAAAATAAGAGTAATAACAGTAATACGATAATAATTTGTACTTTTTTGTCTGTAACAAACTCAAATTATTTACTAAGTAAAAATAAAATAATTCACTAAAAAGGTGGTAAATGAGATCAACTAGCATGTAAGAATGTATCTTTTCAAATCACCATTACTTAAAAATTATGAGTACCTGATAATATAGATAGGCTGAATAAAACACGATCAGGAGTGGCATTATGGCCCACAGGGATATGGTGCTCACGATGCCTATCAGCACAAATGTAGAAATGAGCTGAAATCCTTGGGTTAAAAACATATTCAAATACACAGCAACATTGCGATCTATGTCACCCAGATCCTTCGCGAATCTATTGATTACCCGCCCAATTGGATTAGTGTGGAAAAATAACATTGGAGATCGCAGTATAGAGTGTAGCATTGCATCATGCAACCTTTTGGCAGCATAAAGACTTGATATGATCAACCAATAAGAGTTTGTCAAGCTGATTAAGACCTGAAAGATAGCAACAAAAAAAAAGAGTTTATGGAATGGGCTTCTAAGTAGCTCGTAATCACACAACAATATAATTACTGGGAAAAAACGTGAAAAACTAGTTGACTCAAAGGAATGAAAGATTGAGAAAGACAAAATAGCTGAAAATCAAACATCCTGAATGGCTGAATCCAATTAAAATAAACAAATACCAAAATCAACCATCTATTGCAAACAGTTACATTTTCTTCCCCTATGAAAACTAAGAGTTTCACTTTTAACTGCATTCTCAAATCTCAAGTAAATTACCAAAACTGAAAAGATAATAAATAAAAAAGCGAACAGACTAAAGTTGGAAGTAGCATACTTGTGCATTTTTACCTGACCAAAAGATAGCAAAGCATAAACCAGATTGTAAAAACCTGGGCCATGGGTTTTGGCGGTGCTCTGATCAGTCCATGCACTCAACCACGTGCTACTTGAAATTCGGAGAACTTCAGTTGACACATAGCAGGTAAAGAGAATCATAATAACCCATAAGCCACCTAATGCTTCCTTATACCTGCAAAAATGTTTCATGTCACACATAACTTGGTGGAAGCTTATTCAAACGAATAGACTTGCAGCCATGACCAAAAACGTAAATTTCATATACTAACAACCCTTCAGCAATTGTATAGTTGTAAACTAGGGATCAAACTTACTAGAGATTACTTTGAACCCCTTTTAGATGGACTGCAGACCAAAGAGACATCTATTAAAAGAATCGCTCACAGAATAATATGCATAGAAAGGTTGTGTTTAACTGAAACCACTAAACTAAATTATCAAAGACTCCTCCGCTAAAAGAAGGTTCCATACTGATAAAAGAAAAGGAAACATTCTGATACGAGTTTAACATATAGGGAAGATGTTTACAGAATCTACTTTTTAGAGGACACATGTAATACATGTGCCACCTGACAAGTTTGAAGTTCCTCTTAATAAGTTCCGCAAACAAAAGGATAGACACAAATAAATGAACAGAAAAACCAACATAATTGTGTATGTATCCTGCTGCGTGTAGATATTTGTTTAAGCAAAATAGGCTTTCCCCAAAGAATGAAATGTGGTTGGATATGAACCTTTACCTCATCAGAACATTCCAACTGACGACACCTGTTTCTCGTTCCTCCTGCTTGACAAGAATGGTCTTTCCTTTTCCCCCTTCAGTCGTTTGACTAACACTCTTTGGAATCTCATTCACTTCACTATTGGTTGGAGGACCTTTTTCCTCAGGTTTCTCAAGGTCTATGTTTTCTTCTACATGCTCCTCCATCTTGCCAGCGTTTTCCATTAGGCTTTGAAACAATATCCCATTATTTGTCAGTTCCTCAAATGTTCCTTCCTCTTTCACCATACCATCATGAACCAGAAGAATTCTGTCCACCTGTGGAAGAAAATGGAGTTGATTTGTGACAAGCACTCTGGTTCTGCCTCGCAATTCTTCTTTGATACATCTATCAAAAACCTGAAAAATGAGTGATCCTTCAGTTCCTAAGATTAAAAAAACAATGTGAAGAAATCTGGGTTACAACGACACGGACACGGTGTCAGCGTCCTGTGTCCAGTACATCCCTTTGATACGGCAAATCAAAAAACTAGAAAACGGGGATACGGTATACACAAAGTAGATAAGTAGGTTAACATAGATAGCGACAGAAAATATATAGAGAGTATCTTTGTATTACTAAAGATAAAAGCTAAAAAATGTTTATTAGTTAAGATAAAGCTTCGAAAATATCTTTTTCACCAAAGATAAAAGCTTCTCAGAGAAGCTAATAAGGTATATTGTTAGAGAATATCCTAGTAAACATATTAATAATCAGATTTTAGAGTAACTAAGGTCTTTTAAATTTTCAAATAATTTCTCGTAACTGAGCCGTATCCGATGTATCGGACACGCGTATCCGTGTCAGTACGTATCGACACGGCTCAAAAAAAATTGCGGTGTCGTCGTAAGACAGGAAGAAATGAAATGATGAACCTGAAAAGGTACGGAAGTTCACATATCTCTTAATACATTTGATTTCTAGGCAACATCAGGTACTTTTCTCTAGTGTTTTGTTTTTTTTTTTGTTGCTCTGAAAGACGTATTAAGAAATAAGAAAAAAAAAGAAAAAATAACCTTTAATGTCAATAAAATTAGTATTTTCAATGAACACTTTCTGCGAGAAGTTTGACAAAGAGACAACGCGAGGACCTACCCGACTATTTCCTGAAAACTGAAACATATTACCCTGAAACAGTGTTGTTTTATTTATTCTCCAATAACAGCTAATATTACTACAATCAAATAGAATGGCAGGATCTGACTAATTGTGTCTTTAACAACCAAGATGTACGACCATCAAAAGAAATTGTGTTAAAATGAATAGAATGTAAGCAGACCACAGTCACTTCATATATCACATACATAAACCCTTGTAAAAAGAAGACTGACAATAAGAGGCTAATTATTTTTTTGATCAACAACCAGAATGCATTACTGTACAAAAACATGTGATTACCTGGCGACCAACATGAGCATCTAGAGCACTTAAAGGGTCATCAAATAAGTAAACATCAGAACTAGAGTAGACTGCCCTAGCCATGGAAACTCTTTGCTTTTGCCCACCACTAATATTCACACCTCTTTCTCCAATCTCTGTGAGGTCACCATCCTGATAAAATAAAGTGTGTGAGACAATAAGGATGGCGGACCACAAACTTGTAGGATATAGTGTAGAGGAACATCATGTGCATCAGGACAGGCAGCACAGAAAAGATACATTGCAAATATTATCCCATGATATACCACTCACAGTAAGTACTTCGAGGTCATGTTGCAATGCAGTCACATCTATTGCTTTCTCATAGCGTGCAGCTATGAAGGGAGACCCAAATAATATGTTGTCTCGTACCTGGTAAACATGGCTTAGGAGTTATCAAAAGGATAGTGGAATTGACCATATAAGTTGCTGAGACCCAAGAAGGAAAGCAGAGGTGTAAGTATGACACATATCTAGCTCCTTATGCACCTTCAAATCAAATCGAGAAGACAGACATAAGAATACTCTAACTTACTGTTGAATTGTAGATCCATGAAACCTGTGGAACATAAGCAACGGTTCCTCGAACAACAACCTCGGCATCTTCATCCGCAGCTGGAGGTAGTTCCCCAAGCATCGCCGATATCAGTGACGTTTTTCCTTCACCAGTACTGCCAACAACCGCCACCAGGCTACCAACAGGTATCTCTAAATTGATATTTGATAATGTGGGCTTCTGTGCCTGAAAGACGGATACAGGTATGAACACAGCTAAATCATAAGAATGCAGATATAAACACATTAATAACATCAAGGTTTCTAGAAATTCATTACATTAGAAGCTAATTGACTATGGATTTTCAAGTACTTGACAAAAGGTCTGAAATATAGGGCTATACTAATCATCAGGTGAACACCTCTGTCCTCAATTATTGATGGAGTCAAATGAAGCAACCCTTTCAAGCTTTTAGCATATTTAACGCATTATAAGTAAGTCAGTAATGAGAAACCTATAAAGAGTTAAATATATTTAAATGAAAGAATAAGCCAGTAAAGTGAAACAGTAAACATAGACCAAATATAAAACAAAAACTTTGGATCCCAAGATATGTTTCCGTCCTTGGTTTGTACTTGACTTCGGAGTCATCAAAGCAAAACTTTTTTTTTTTAAAAGCACAGTACAAATTTCAATCAACATGCATTAACTTGGTAGCCAAACCTTTGAATCCCAGGAAAAGTTGCCATTCTTGATTGATATAGCTGGAAGACTTGGCTCAAGTGGTGGGTTAGGCAAAAGAAGTCTCTCTTCAGCTAAGAATAATTCCTCAAGACGTTTCAGTGACACATTTGCATTTACAACCTGTAACAGATTTGAAACAGTTTTGAGTTCTTAACTATGCCTCTAGGCCCATTAATCACAATGACAAATGACATCCTTCACAGCAATAGTTCTCTGAAAGAGTATCTCACTAACAGACAAATTTATACACTGCACAAATTGTAAAACATTTCTCTATGGAGTCTGAGACTTAACTATACGGTACTAGGAGAAGTCCTTTTCTCCAATAAATGTGTTGAGGTACTAAATTAACAAGGTCCAAAAATATTATTATCAACCGAAAAAATGTGGTGGCTGCAGCTCTGGTCCCCGAATCAAAAGATACACAAATAAAAGAGAAATAAAAATATAAGAATAAGAAGCAGCACCTGAGTTATCAAATTAGGAAGCATGAATAAAGGGAATCTTAACACTGCAAACAGCGAAAGTGATGTAAATGCCCTCGCTGGTGTTAAATCCCCACCAAGCAAAGTGAACATCCCAAATGAGATCACCGTAACCACGACCGGGATGCTGTTCAAGATGAACATATTACACTGCAAGAAAGAAAATGAACATTAACAGAAATGTCGTAAAGCGAATGAATGGGATAACTAAGACCTATATATATGCAAGAAAAGCCTATTTATAATGTCCGTAAATACCCTATTTATTTGTATAAAACACAAAGTTCGATCCTTATGCATATCATTTCATATCTGAAACGAAAATCAATCAATGTTGCCACGAGCTTAGACTTGGCCAGTTTTTCTACCCTACCGCTGATAGTAGTTGAGCTTTCCAGAACCATGAGAGCTCATCATCACGGACGCCTTGAATTTTAGATTGGAAGCTCCCCTCCCATGCATAGCATCTATTTACAAATCCATATAAATAGTCAGAATGATCACTCCAACGATCATAACTTGTGTTGAAGAGTAACAGTTATCTAAACCCATACTTGACAATGTCCATTGCAGCCAAAATTTCACTCATAAAACCAATTCTCTTGTCAGTACGTTGGAGACCCTCCTTAGACAACTTCTGCATTTTTCTTACCACAAAGGCCTGGTCCCCACAAAAGATCAAAAGAAAAACAAATAATTGTAAGAAAATAGTTTGCAGCATATAAGTTCATACGAAGGAGAATGGAGAAGATACAAATGCAACTCCAACTGTTAATGTAGCAAATCAACCAGCAACCTTATACTAAATGAATTCAAGTTACATGATATGTATCAACTCACTACCCTATAAGTAGTTGTGGTAAGAGTTTGCTCTTCTACCAAAGACATTTAAATATGTCTCACATGAAAATATTCTAAAGTTTTACATGTGGCACACATTCATTTTATTCAGTAATGGTTACCCTAAGGCTGTTTAAAGAGATGTCTAGAACCGAATGACACCAGCTAGATGAAAAAACTTAAAAATAGGAGAGAGAGAGAGAGAGAGAGAGAGAGAGAGAGAGAGAGAGACTTGTAAAGGAAACATCAAGACCAGCATCAAAGAACCTAACAGTGAAGCAACACCAAGTTCATTGTACAGAAGGACCATGGAAATGACGATACGGAATGGTGCTGACCATAAACTGTTTAGCTGTTGGCATATTTGCTGAAAGAAGAAAGACAATTAATTAGTGTTCATGTCTACTGACAGATAATGGGTGCTAAAATCTTGACCTTAAATCGGGTTTGCTGTTACCCAAGAGATACAAATTGATTATGAAATATAGATACATACAGATTAAGCTTCTCAGCCACTATAAGAGATGAATATCACACTTATTAGGTTCGTCAAAAAATATATAATTATGTTCTCATACTTCAAAATTACTGAAATCACCATACAGAATCATATATCCAAATCGAGGTCACTTTTAACATTATCTGAACTCACGAGTATGCGAACAGCACTAGCAACAACATGAAACAGTACCTAGATGGAATTGTGTTGGAAGAAGACGTTTCCTTCAATATATCACCCATCATTTTAATCCCCCAACCAAATAGATCTGATATTCTGAATCAGAACTTGGGGGATCAGGGATAAATTTGGAGGCACTGGTCATATTGGACTAGGCATAAAGGATTCCTGAAGTGTGTCAAATAATTTTTCCTTATGTTCTCCTCCACTGCCACTGGTATTATGTGTGTGTGTGTGTGGGGGGGAGAGAGAGAGAGAGTGAGAGAGAGTGCCTGAAGAGCTTCGGCATCTGTGGTCATCAAGTTGGTAATTTTTCCAGAAGGGAACTTCCTGCGCCCTTCATGTGTTAATCTCAACGATTTGCGAAACACGGCAGCAACCTGAAATTAAAGAGATACAAATTTAAATATATACATACTGCAGGAACAACTCCTAATCACCGTGGGTTAAGGACAAGAATAAATACATAGACATATGAAGAATGCAGAGTCAAAAATGTTAAATCATGGTTTTCGGGCTTTATTTGTTCATTGTCGAAATCAAATCAGAAAACAGAAGTACAGAACAATTCAGCAGTTATGAAATACATTTTTTTTCTCGCAGAAATAATTTTAGGGGTGTCGGTTCATCTGGTTGAGCCTGGCTGATATTTGGCTTTTAGTTGATTATGAAGCTCCTGGTCAGGCTGGGGACAGACTGACTGTTGGCTAGTCAGCCATGACTTAACATTTGGAAGCGGGAAAAAAAACCCGGGAAGATTCATAGAAAATAGAAAGGATTTAAAGTAATATCAAGAACTAAGTTCCGGAAGAAATAAGAAGTTAGATAAACAAAATTGAAAAGACTAGGTTATCCCAAACACGAAGCCTTGTCTAGGCCTCGCAATGTAAGGAAAAAACAATTTGAAGACCAACCAAGAAATTGTACACCATCCACAATGAAAAGTTTCGAGAGAAACTTCATTCCGGGTGAAAAATACTGTGCATATTGAATTCTTAAAATCTAAGAGGTCCAATTAAATTTGACAACAACTCATTTGACAAAAAAAGATAAAAATAAACTGTATGGAAGAGTGTCAATTCAAATTTGAATTATCATACCAATGTTGCTCTTAGGCGATAACCCACACGCATGACATTCTGGAAATATTGAGCTTCAGAAAGCACCCCTAGCACCTGCAAAACAAAAAACCCAAGTTAAAAAAGCAAATATGAATTTTTCAGTGCAATTAAGAAATTTATTTCAGAACATCAAATGAACTTCGAAAGTTTTATTGGCTTCAAGAGATGTACAGCCATGACTTGGAAAGAAAAGGTGACATAATAACTGAGTAGATAACAGCAAACCCTTGCAACACAAACACTTAAAATCTTCAACACCTTACTTGCATTCGGATTCAGAAATTATCATATTCACATGTCAATCCTATGATGCAATGGAACATTATTTTTATGCATAAAGGATTCAGAAACCCACGAGAACAATAAGCTAAGTAAATATAGAATATCAAATAAAATTCCTTGTGCAGCAACATTTTATTTTTGAGGAGGAGAAATTGAATCAGGCTTCGAAAAGGAATTAAAAACATATGCAAGTAACTATTCATACCACTCCGGCAAAAATTGAGAAGGCATAGATGTAACCAATCCTAGCTGGCTCCCCTGCTTGCATAGACTGTGGATAATTGTAACAAATTAATTATGGACTTTAAGAAAAAAAAAAAACATTAATCTATCAAACCAGGAGCAGTAACATCAAAATCCTTCTCTCAGATAAGTATGTAGCATGAAATAAGGAGACATGAATTTCTCCATTGAAGCATGCTAATAGAACTTATATATAAATATAGAAATTAAAAGTGATCCTTGAATTTTGCAACTGAGAAGTTGCATTCCGTAATTCTGCTTTCAGGAAAATTTGTAGAGGGAGAAAATCAATGCTCATGCTTACCATTTATTTGCAAAACAAAAAGGAAAGAGGGAGAAAGACTTTAGTGCTTTCCATCGTCACTGTTGTAGATGATAGCATGATGTGTTTTTCACAATCACACTTATTTAAGACAATGACACATGTAAATTGAAGGGCTCCAGATAAACAGGAAAAAAAATCAAACTATATATAAACTTAACTACTTTGAGTTATTATCAGACAATTAATTAAGCTGTGAAGTCTATACAGATAGGAGGCATTTGTCAGAAAGACTAACCTGTAAGAGGAGATTAAGCATCATGGGCCCTACAAATTGAGAAAGATCATTTCCAATCTAGAAATTGAGTAAGCAGGGATCAGTATTGTAGAAATAGCTTTTACGACATAATATAATAATATAAAAAGTGAATTCATATAAGACGCTGTTAAGAGTCTAATATATTCATTTTTAAGCCAATGGGCATCACCACAGAACACAAGAAGGGGTTGTTCATACCTTAAAGAAACCTCCCAACCAGAACCTAGAAAGAAAACATAAAAGAATGTGATCAGGTTCTGACTAATATGATCACAACATAGTAAACAATAACATGGATAACAGCAAATGAATTTGGGGTACTACCCAAGAGGGGTTGACAATGAGTCATGGAAAAACTTATAAACTATGCAGCACTTGCTACCTTCCTCCAAGACTACTATGTAGGGCTCTCAACAACCATGGCCTGGGTTTTCGCGAGTCCTTAAGCCAGCAGCTCTGGAATCTACAAAAGCATCATCAAAATGAGATAAACTCTAGACGCATCAAAAATCACATGAGAAACTAATGTTTAGGAAGGCAACATGATGAGTACTTGGCATTCAGTGTCTCAGTCTGGTCCCATGTATCTAATCTCCATACATCCTTCTCAGTTATGGGTCTGCTATAACCTTTCTGCATGAGGGGTGTCATCCATGAGAAGAATATACCTGCCAGGCACACAAAAACAGCATCAGATGAGGAAAAGCAGCCGAATGTAACTCACTGACTTTCAAAGGGTTTTGGTAACGAAGGGAGACAGGACAATCTTCCCAAAAGGTCCAGTCAAACGACTCGGACTCCAGACAGCAAGGGGAGGATGCTCGTGCATCAGGCGAATTCTCACAGACACGAGCACGTCTAAGATTAGGACATGGATGTGGAGTGTCAATCTGGTTTATATACTAGAAACATAATGTAATATACCTTGAATCTGACTTCACAAGAACTCATTAAGATGATTGCCCCGTTAATCATGTCTGATTCACTTTCAAATTTATCCAAAAATGAAGAAAACAATATACACTGAACTCGTAACTTACTGGAAATAATATTCACGTGCCTCTCTGGACAAATCTGCTCTCCATCAGGAAGTGATTCATACTCTGTGTTATCGACAAACTCTTCCCTTATCGGAGTGTATCCCGGATATGGATCCACATTAGGAATGTACAAAAATGATATAACTCCTAACAAGATCTGTAGAAAAATGGCATGCCTAGAATGAAAATGTAGTTCACATGTGTCTGAAGGATATTTAAAATAAAATAAAATAAAGGACGACTAACGACTAGGGTGAGACCGGTGGCTTCCCTAGATACCAATAGGTATCAGTTCTCAACCAACTTTCAAAACCTAAACTACATTTGAGCAGAACGAAGCTATCTTAATGTCAGACGACAAGCTGTGGCCAACTGTAGGCAAATTCCATAGCCATTAAAAAAAAAGTATGATATACCATGAGAGGAAAAAAAAGGACAATAGATGTTAAGTCACATCCACATAAAGATTGTCTAAAATGAGCCGACCTATCGTAAACAAGGGAGCAACTTTAGATGCTTTAGAGGCCAAAAGATTTTAAGATATTCTCCGCAATGATTGCCACAATGTTTACTTTCGCATCTTCAGAACTTTATACCAGTGCTCTCTACAATAAAAACTGGACAAGCTGAGAGGGATCACAAAAGCTAGAAAACAAACCTGGCAAACAGATTGACTGATGTAAACATGCAATGTAGATCTGCATAGAGAAAATACAAGTTTGAGAAACCATAGCCCTTACATGTTTACAACCCAGCAAAGTGAACATAATAATCCAGCTCCAGTATCCTTTTCTGGTTTATGTCAATGTCCAGAATAGTGGTGACATGGTTACAAGAAAAGGATATTCTGATCTGTGAAATCTTGGAACACCAATTATCATAAGCCATGATAAATATTTCTAATTGGTTGTTTAAATATTACATGTGATGGGTTATGATGCTGCCAAGTGATGAAAATGCATCTTTTCTTATTTTAGTTGATAGATGTTTCCGTAAATATAGCAAATTATACTCTAGTTGTTGATTGTTACATAAACCTCATCTCAAGTTTCAATTAGTTGAGTTCTTCTCAAATAGAATGAAAGAACTCATGAAAATATAAAACAACACAATAAAAATGAAAAAAGAAGGCAAAGAAAAGAAATGAGAAATATGAGAAATCGTGATAAATATATTGATCATAAGTGAATAAGGTGTCATAATGTTTCAGATAACTGTCAGAAATAGCAAAAGCAATTTGGACTATACATGCCACTTCTAAAAAAGTTATGAGAAAAACCTGAATGAACAACTTACGGATTCTGGTATTCTTTCACGGAGTAGACAAGATTAAGCATAACAGCATCCCCTACAACCACATACATGACTCCAAATCGGACATACCAACGAAATTCGCGGATGTAGATTTTAGTTTCTAGAACAAGCATAAGCAGCATTGAGCACCACGCAAGAGCCTCAATGGCAAGAGAAAACATCTGATGTAGGAATACGAAACAAAGGTAAAATCACATCAGTCATGAAATTTATTCAAACAGTTTAGCAGGACAAAGTACAATGTATCTTTAAAAAAAAATCAGTTAATCAGAACAAGCAATCGTATCTTTTATAATCCTCTACCATTCAGAGAACTGAAGTAATTCATTTGCTTGATTATTATACATTCATGTTTTAATGCTAACGAAAGGTGACAATAATGTTTTCTCAACGTAGAATGAAAGTTTAGGTTTGAAACACAACCGAGTTCTTTATGGGTTTCTTATAAGTTAAACAATGTCCCTACATCAGTTCTCCTCCTACTAGAGATAGTTACAGAGGCCAATCTAGCATAAAACCATATACTTCCATATCAGTAAATTCTGCAGATTTCTAGATACAAGACCTGTAAGAGTGATTACATGCTCATAACAAATCACAAGATTATAACTAAGTTTTTTTTTGAAACTAAAAGACTGAACTAAAAACAAAGTAAGGAAGTAAAAAACGCACCTCATATGGAGCAAGTGCAGATTGTCCATCAACATTCAAAACTGACATGCTCATAACCAATCGAAACAATGGCTCCCCAACACAATAAGCAGCTAAAACCCCCAAAAAGTAATTGAAGTAATTTGATCTCAGCAAGAACCTCTTGACTCTAACATCCTTAATCGTTTTCCATATCCGATAAACACAAAGACTTAAAAGCACTAAATGCGTAAACGAAATCACTAAAGTATCAATTCCACATGGTGTATAAACACCAAATGCATTTGTCACAACTTTCGCCCACACCCCATTCTCCACAGGCTTACAATACCAAAGTAACGGCTTAAACCCCATTATTTCCTCCACTCTTCTACCCAGCAAAATCAGATAATCCAATTACTCCTCAATCCACACGCGATTTCTGCAACATGTAGAATCTCATCAAAACCTGTCTAGTAGAACTAAAAAATGTTGACTAATATTAACATACATACTCTGATCTTTCTACCAATTATTATTTCTCTGGTTTCTTTCATCAAATTCGTGGGATCAAGAATCAAGAAGTAGAGAAGGACATACTACACATTTCATAAACTGAAGACTTCGTGAGATAAGATGTGAAAACTGAGCAAGGATAATATATAATAAGAATGCAGAGAAAGGGAAGTAAAGAAAGAAAGAAAGAAAGAAAAAAGTTGGTTATACCTATTGGAGGGAGAAATCGTTGGATCTATTATTCTGATCTGATGTCTTTCTTTTCAAGTGATGTTTCTTTTTCCTCCTCCTCCTGCCCCGGCCGAAGTTGAAGACAAAAAGCCTTTTAAAACCATGAATCGTCATTGCTGACGAGGTGAAGAAGAAGATTCCGGCCTGGAATGTAACGAAAATGAATAAATAAATATAGTATTGTTTAATCTATTGATGCAAAAGACAGCTGAATCCACCATTAACGTTTAAAGTTTTTGTGAAATGGGAATCAGTACTACACACCACTGACCTAACAGACAAGGGGTGTCTTATTTGGAGGAAGAATCTACCGCCATAGGTGTTATTTTTTAAAATTATTTTTTTTCTCTGCTTCTGAAATAAGCTAAAAGAAAAAAAGAAATGATAAAAGCATTTTTTCAAAAAAAAAAAGGAAAATACATAATATCATCTATATACATTTAATTAATAATGGATCCAACCTATAACAATTTTAGAGGTAGAGTAAAAAAAAAATTGGTTGAATGTATGTTATGTCATTTTTATGGAATGTTGGTGAATAATCATGGTTAATTTGTGAGTTTACTCGAAAAAATTTAAAGGTTATACAGTTAGTGCAATATCCAAAACCCCGTATCCACCAATTTTTTATAAGGGCTAATATATCCATAATTAATTAATATTAATGTTGGTTAATTAGTTAGTTAATTATGATTATAAATTATACACTTAGTGTCATAGTAAATTATTTGAGTTTTAGTTTTTATAAATAGAAATTGTTTTAGAGAAAAAGAAAAAGTCGAGGAAATATTGAAACAAAACTAGGTTTTGCTGATTTTGGTAACAAAAATGGATGAGTATAAAGAAGTAGCCATAACTTCATCTCGCGAAAAAGATTGTGTTACCCAGACAACAATTAAAGATGATGGTTTAGGTTATATGTTGGATGATAAAAAAATTTATGGTAAAGCCCTAGATGATAATTTTTGGAAGAAAATAAAGAAGCCTCTAGACAAATGGTGAACTTTAGTAAATTAGGCATGCATTTCAGCAGTAATCTTAGTCTAGAAGCTAGAATTGACATTATTGGAACCATGAATATGAAAGTTGTGCCTTTAGATGAAAATATCTGGGGAATGACTTATTAATATGAAAAGATAAATGTAAGAGCTTTTCACCAATTACTTAAAACATAGAAGGCAAAGTCCAAAAATAACAGGGCAAAATTATATCTCAAGCCAGGACAAACACTTAAACACAAACAACAATTGGTACTATGACACAATTCATAAGGATGTTTCCATATGCCTCATAAAAAGAAAATGTTGTTGATTCTCTCCAAAGAAGATACGTACTAGTGGAATATGACTAATGTTATAGGCTTCTACTTCAATTTTTGGACCTCAATGTGCATGCCAAAAGATAGGGTGGAATGGGATCTAAGAACGTTAATTTTAGTGAAGCTTTATTTACTAAACTAGTGTGGAGACTATTTCAGGAGCAAGATAAAAAGCGGGTCAAAGTCGTTAAAGCAAGATATTTTAGAAATTCTAATCTTATGCATGATAATATGCAGAACAAAGGGACCTAGATACATAGAATTAATTCATCTGTAAATGAATTAAATTGGTGAAGAAATTTCATATTTGGCAGGTTGGAGATGGAAACAATACAAATATAAATGGATTGCCAAAGATCAAATATATATACTAGAAGGTAATCAAAATATCAACAACAATGGTAAGAACATACCATTAAAGATTGCGGATTTTGTGGATAAACACACCATTAGATAAAGGAAAGTTAATATCTTATTCGATTTGAATGAAAAAGATGAATTATGAACACCAAACCTGCAACACACATAAAAGATATAAGAAAATGGTTATTAAAGTCCAGAGGTCTAACTAACCTCGAAAACCGACTTGTAAGATTAAGGTTGTCCAAGACTTGTTAAGTGCAGGATCTTAAATTGTCCATCCAATGTGGGACTAATCTCAATAATGGTCTCTGACAAGAACTTGTAATTTCATAGTCAGCTCCACCTACAGTATTATACTTCATACCAACATCATGTATGTCATGAAGATAGGATTGAACTTAAATACTAGTTAAAGCTCTGGCATCTTGAAATCCCCTATAAATGTTTATTTTTCTTGCGGAAGCTCTTTCATGACATCTTTTTAGTCAATAAAAGACCCGATGGAGATATCTAAGTCTAGAGCATTATTGCTAGTTGCATCAACAATGTTGGGAATATTCAAGAGTGGATGAAAAGCTGGACTCGAGATAATGATGTTGATATCTTTTTCAACAAGCCTCACAATATATAACATGATTGCATTTACTATGTTGTTCATCTGGAAATCAAGATATGATCTGATGTTTGAAGACACTAGAAGAAATCCTACTAACATATTCCATAAAATCATGTTTTTTTTGTAACAACACTAAGATTAACATAAATCAAAACCTTGACCTTATAACTGTTAAAAACATAAGTTATCTAGAGTTATATTCTAGAATTATATTTGATAAGAGTTATAAAACTCATGCATAGTAATGAAATAACGTAGTAAGTGTTAATGACAAGTATTTACACTTCTAATGTAATCGCCTATAAATAGGCTTAGTCGTAAGAGTTGTAACCAAGCAACAACAAATTACTAAAACTTAAAGTTAAAGTAGTTGCTCAATATATTATTTATTTTCCGCTGTACCAACAAATTTGGTATCAGAGCCTGACATGGCTTCAAGTTCTAACACAAACCTTTTCAATTATTCTCAAAACCCCATTCTGGTATTTGAAGGCGAAAGTTACCATTTTTGGAGTCTCCAAATGAAGACTTTATTCATCTCACAAGATCTTTGGGAACTTGTAGAAGATGGATATGATGGACCAGAATCGACAGAAGAGATTGCAGCATTTACACCAGCACAACTAAAGGAACACAAGGAAAATATAAAAAACAAGATGCAAGAGCATTACGTTTCATTCAACAAGGGTTAAGTAGACATATCTTGCCCAGAATTTCGAACGCCACAGAGGAAAAATAAGCATGGGATTTTCTAAAGAATGCATTCCATGGCTCAACAAAAATTATCTCCATAAAACTTCAATCTTTGTGGAGAGAATTTGATACCTTATTAATGAAAGAAAGCGAATCAATTCAAATATTTTTCGTGAGAGCTTCTAGCATTATAAATCAGATTCAAGCTTTTGGAGATACAATTGAAGAGAAGAAAAATGTTGAGAAACTTTTAAGAAGTTTACCGTCCAAATTTGAACATGTTGTTGCCGTAATTGAAGAAACAAAAGATCTCTTTAAACTGTCAATGTATGAGATGATGGGTTCTCTTGAAGCTCATGAACAAAGGATGAGTAGATATGCAGAAAAGACGATAGAGCAAGCATTTCAGTCGAAACTGCACATCAAAAACAATAATGGTGAAGATGGAAACCAATTTCAAAAGAAAGGTAATTTTTACTCTAACGGAAAGAAGAATTTTCTACGTGGAGGAAAATCATACCGTGGACGTGGAAAGTAATCATATTCTTTTAAAGTTTTTGGATGTTTGCTTATACGCACATTCCTTCACAGAAAAGAGAAAAATTTGATACAAAAGGTGAAAAATATATTTTTGTTGGCTATAGTGAAAAATCTAAAGGTTACCGGTTGTTTCATCCTGTGACTAATGAATTGGTTACTTCAAGGGATGTAATTTTTGATGAACTAATATCTTGAAAGTGGGAAAGTGACTGTGACATTATCTCTCCTCAATTTTTTGAAGAAGAACAAGAAAATGATGAAGCTACCTTCAACAAATGTGCTGCAAACTTCACCAACTAGTCCTACAAGACAACCAGCCCAAGAATTACAATCATATCCTGATTTAACTCCAAAAAAGAAGCACCGACCAACACTAAGATTAACATAAATCAAAAACCTTGACCTTATAACTGTTAACAACATAAGTTATCTAGAGTTATAGTCTAGAATTATATTCGACAAGAGTTATAAAACTCATGCATAAGGTTTTTATATTAATGAAATAACGTAGGAAGTGTTAATGACAAGTATTTACACTTCTAATGTAATCGCCTATAAATAGGCTTAGTCGTAAGAGTTGTAACCAAGCAACAAAAAATAAATAAAACTTAAAGTTAAAGTAGTTGCTCAATATATTATTTATTTTCCTACATCAACAAGAACTAATACTAGAGCCAGCCATAACAATAACAGAAACATCAGATGCACTAGACCCCTTTACAAACTAGATTAAGATGATTATTGATGTTCTTTTATTAATAATAATCATAATGCAGGTTTAGCTCTAATAATCGGAGATTTTACAAGGAGGATGGTGGGGGGAAATTGTAATTGTCACAACTAGAAATGCTGCGCAAGCTGAAGCTTTAGTCAATTAGTAATGGTTGAAGTTGTGGAATAGGCATCTCAGCTTCAAGAACAAAATCTAATCAGTAAGGTGATAACAAAACTGTGGTAGCTTTTTAGTCAGATAGGAGGACCAATACTTGGTAAAAAAAAGTGTAAGGAGTTAGCTTGGTAGAGTGATATACCTCAAGTTATTAGAAGTCACTTAAGTTACGATAGAGTGTTTTTTTTTAAACATGCGATAGAGTGTTGTTTGAGTCGAAAGTATGAGCCTTCGACGTATTTTGTTTCTAAATAACCTTGTTGAGTGTTCCCTAGCCTGTCTTGGGTTTGTTGTTCAATATAAATTTTTTTTCTTTCATAAAATGAAATAAATAAATTAGTACAAAAATAAACATGGATAAACTATCCTGGTTTGTCTGGAAGCTGCTTTGATTAAAAGGGGACTATTAAATATGACAATATAGGATCTTTATGAAGTAAATTTCAAAACCCCTTAACCAAATATTTTTTATTATTAATGGCTAGAATGTCCTTGTTTAATTAGGCTTAATTTTATTTAATTAGAAATGATCTTTTTAAAAAGAATTTTTTTTTTTTAAAGTATCGTAAAAAAATCTAAAATTTTAAAAATTATTAAGAAAATTGAAAGTATAAAAACATTAAATAAAAAAAAATGATTATAATTCATGCAGACCCAGACAAGTCAAGTAAACTATTACCACGTTGTCTCAGCAAACCTTTGATCGAATGAAAATATTCTAGCCAAAAGAATGAAAAAAAATTGAACCAATTATTAAACTGCCACTTTTTATTTGATTGTTGTCACTCCTTAATTGGTTACCACGCCTCTTTGCGTCTGACCTAATCCGCATATTCTGTATACTACTGGGAGCTATACTAAAAGTAATGGATGTTTATTTTCGTGATTTAACTTTCCCTTATTTATTTAATAATAATGTCAAATGTCAAGTTTGCCTTTGAATGGAAGGGTGATTTAGGGGCTCCTTGATTTGTAGAAGGGCTTCAATATGAGGTAGGGTGACCCAAAAATGTGTTAAGAGGTGTCTTAGGGGCTCCAATCTCATATGTTAAATGTCCATATTACCCTTCTATCAATTAAAAAGTTTAATTTACCCTTCAATCAATTAAAATCTAAACCTAAACAAAACCTTTCCAAACTCTCATATCTTAACTTCTCCATCAGTTTCCCAACCGTAAACCTAATTTCTCCATCGAAATTCATCGTCGATTCGAAAATTCTTCGTCGACTAAACTCCAAAAATCGTGATGAAGAATCATATTAAAGGTGTAGAAGGTAGTAGTGATGCCAACCAAAATCAAACTTTTCAACCTAATCAAAAGATTGAAGAACAAATCGGTGGTGACAATCAAAATCAAACTCCGAAACAAACAATGGTGTATCTAAGGTATTGAACAAAACCCATGTTATTTTTAGAACCCAAAAGTGATTGATTGGCATGTTTGATTGATGTTTTTGTTAAAAAAAATTGGTTACAGAAGAATTTACGGTTGGGTTCGATTGGAAAACCCAACCGTAAAACAATGGGTAGGAGATGAAGAGAACATTTTACGGTTGGGTTCGATTTTGAACCCAACCGTAAAAAAATTTGCGTAATTTTTTTTTTTTTTAATTTTACGGTTGGGTTTTGAGAAAAACCCAACCGTAAATAAATTTGCACCAAGTTTTGAACTTAAATTTTACGGTTGAGTTTGATTCATTTTTCCAACCGTAAATATTTCTATGTATGTAAAATTTTTTTGTTGTGGATTATTTACGGTTGGGTTCGATTGGAAAACCCAACCGTAAATGCTTCTGCTTAGTTAAAAATTTTGGTGAGGATTATTTACGGTTGGGTTGGAGTGTCAATTCACAATCGTAAATTATCCTGTGTAGGTGATGTTTATTATTTACGGTTGGGTTCTATATGTGAAACCCAACCGTAAAAAGTTCTGAATTTTCAAATTGAAGTTGTTTGAGTTGAATTGCTTGGAAATTATCTAACTTGTATTGCTTGTATGTTGTAGGAAACATAAGAAGAATAGGGATAATAATGTAACACCTATTTCTCACACTCCAACCCCTCGCCACGGAGTTCAATTAGGGGTAACTAATAGAGGCTTGAGAAAGAGCCATAAGAAGACTTTTGAGGTAGGGGGTGGTAGTTCTCCTCAACTTGCACAAGAGGAATATAATATTTTCCAAGACTTGGAAGATCTACCTGTGTTCAGTGGAGGTGCTCTTGTGATTAGAGAACCACCACAAGAGCAACAATGTGAGGAAGAAGAGACGGACAGAGAACAATTCGTCCCTTAAGGCAAAGGTAAAGAAATTGTTGTTGTTTCTACTGAACCAAGACTGAAGGAAAATAGCCAAAGAAGCAGCCAGAACCGAAAGGGAAGCATATTCCCAAAGGCAAAGACGTATTGTGGCCTAAGAAGAGGAATGGGAGACCTTGGGGTGAGGCCCCAGACAGGTCTGCTATATTATTTGGTTATCCCCATTCATGGGCTGCCAAAGTTGCTGAGACGAGGGTATTAATCTAAAAACTTTTCTTGTTTTGTTAAATTTCCGTTTGTTTAACTTCAAGTTAAAAAAAAAAAAATTTATTCTTTGTAGGATCATACACAGGCGATCAAGAAATTGGTTCGTCAAAGGGCTCAACATTGGCCCTTAGCTGAAGAATGTATGGTCGTCCAAGTTCTCGTAAATGGTACCGGGTTAGCTCCCGGAATTACCAATTCGATGTTGGAGTATGACAGTGTCACCTGCACAGCATTCATGGAACGTTTATTGTCCTGAAACCGATACGTTTCATCTCCCATTCAGCGAGATAACAATAACGCCGGATGATGTCCAGTCAATTCTTGGCTTACCAGTTGAAGGTAAATCTGTGTATGAAGATTTTGACAACAACATGTCATGGAGTGATCTTTGTGTCCTTGTCAAAGATACACTTGGATGGGAGAAGAGATAATCCGAATCAGAGTTTAAATTGGCTTGTGGAGATAAACCGGGGGCAGCAACGAAGAAAGGTCTAGGTATGACCAAGAAGATCTTGTTGCTTAGTCTCAGGGAGAAGTTTGGAGGAACCCGACAGTTGGAAAAGGATGGGGTCATCATAGATGAAACCAGAGCTATGCGAACAGCCAGAGCGTATTTGCTATATATGCTCGGCACCATCTTCTTTGCTGACAACTCAGGAAACAGAGTCAATGCTCACTTTCTACAGTGGTTGACGAATGATCTCCAGAAGACGCATGAGTACTCATGAGGAACTGCCATCCTGGCTTACCTACTTGCCAACCTTAGAAAAGCTTCGAGGCTTAGGGGAACTGAGATTGCCGGGAATACTGGTCTTTTTCAGGTAATTTATTGTTGGAATTTCAATGTTTAAATTCATATTTTTTTGCGCATTATCTTATATTAATATTTATTATCTTCATAGGCATGGGTCTATGATCACTTTTCGAGCCTGGCTCCTAAAACGAAGTCGAGCGTTGATGGTACTGGACCTACAGGAAAGAAATTCATTTTCACCGGTACTCAGGCAAGGCATAAAGAAGTGCAGATAGCAAAGATGAGAAGTGAAATTGATGCTTTCACCGTTGAAGATGTTGTTTTTGATCCTTATGTGAAGATTAACATAGATGATGATGGAGATGTTGAACATTTACGTCAATTCTCGGACGTGGCAGGCTACAACGGGCCTTTGTACCATCCGTTTGGGTTCGTGATGTGCAACCCCCGTCAAACTCTTCGCCAATGTGGCTATGTCCAAACCAAGGTAACACACGAAGCCTTTAAATTGTGTGTGAATGGCTCGATGATCGAAGGCCCGAGCATCGTTCTCAACTACAACCCAACGCCTTCGGTCGCGGTTTGGAACAACCGTTATCAACCGGATTACCAAATCCAAATGCAGGAGATAATTTCATCTCCGGGCACAAAAGAGGCTGCAGAAGATTACTTGGATTGATATCGTCATTTTGGTCATCCAAATGTCATTAACATTCATCCAAAAACTATGAAAATACTTCAAAGGGGTGAAGGAAACAAAACAGAAGATGGTTTTTGGAAGAAAGCATATTTCAATTTGGTACGTAAATTAATTTTGTTATTAATGTTTTTAAGATTTATTACTAAAGACTCAACCAACTTTTATTTTCATATGTGAATAGGTGAAAAAGAAAGCACTTGCATTGCCAGAGTCTATCACTCCATGCCTAAGTAGAGTTGATGTGACGACGTCTGACCAATTGAAGAACCTGCAAGCCAAAATTGGGAAGCTTCATGAAGCAGACGAAGATGAGACGACAAGAAATTTAAAGAGGAGCAGAGCCGGTACAAGAGATGCGACTACTAGCCGAAGAGAGCCGCAACCTAGTGATGAAGAGACACATGATGAAGTCGAGGATGTGCAACGTGGTGCTCGTACTCGTGGCGGTCGTGCTGGTGCTCGTACTCGTGGCGGTGGTGCTGCTCCTTGTACTCGTTGTCCTAAGAGCAAAAAAAGAGCTCGTCAAACTCATTGACAATCCCCTCCTCCTTCTCCCTAACTCTATGTTTATTATAACAATTGCGTCAAACTAAGGTTTTTTTTTTATGTGTTTATTATATACATTATATAACACAAGTTAGAATGTATGAGAAAGTTTTTATCTTTAATTTGTCTAGCTCATGTTTTATTTACCAAAATTTCAAGTTGGAAACCAAGCAAAGGAAAAATCAAGTCAAAAAACAAAAAAAAAAAATCATATTTACGGTTGGGTTTTGGCTGAAAACCCAACCGTAAAACTGTAAATAGGAAAAAATGATAGTTTTACGGTTGGGTTATTGAGTCAAAACTCAACCGTAAAACTGACATTTTTTTCATGCCAGATTTACGGTTGGGTTTTCACCCAAGACCCAACCGTAAATTCTCCTGGATCATTCAAAATTGGATTCTAGTACTTGTGTTGTTTTCAGTTCTTCTTTGTTTGAATGACCCAATTTACCTTCAATCTAGTTAAAATGATTGAATAAGTTTGAAAATTTGATTTTTAATCCCAAATTTTACCTTAAACTCAATGCTCCAAATATAAATTTTACGGTTGGGTTTTCAGCCAAAACCCAATCGTAAATTCTCCTAGATCATTCAAAATTGGATTCTAGTACTTGTGTTGTTTTCGCTTTTTCTTTGTTCGAATGACCCAATTTACCTTCAATCTAGTTAAAATGATTGAGTAAGTTTAAAATTTTGATTTTTAAACCAAAATTTGACCTTAAACTCAATGTTTCAAAAGATGTTTTACGGTTTGGTTGGGAAGCCTAAACCCAACCGTAAATTTTGGATGAAATTGTAAACTAAAATTGGTTTTTACGGTTGGTTTTTTTTGGCAAATTCCAACCGTAAATCATCTCGGTTAAGAATTTTTTTTAGATTATATACGGTTGGGTCCGATGCTAAAACCCAACCGTAAAACTGTTACGATTTGATGTTCATCCATTGTTCTTCTGTTTACGGTTGGATTGGGAAGAACACCCAACTGTAAATAGCTTTTACGGTTGGGTTCGACATGAAAACCCACCCGTAAAATTCTCTGAATCAAAAATAAATCATCTTTTTGTCCGTAATTTCATCCAATTTGAGTCATTAAAAGACCAAGAGTTTGAATTAAATATATCCCAGTTATGCTCTGGTTGATTGAATCAAAATCTAGGGTTTTTAAGAAAACCTTACAAAATTATCTTACATTTCTTCTAATTTTTCTTCCCACCCACCAAAAAGAAAAAAATTTAAATTGGTTTGATTAAGTTTAAGATTGTTTTCGATTAATCATGATTAGGTTAATCTATTAGCTAATTAGTTTTACTAACTAATCAGGGGTATTTTAGCCATTATGAAAATATGATGGATAATGGGTTTTTAAATTTTACTTCAAATATCTCTATTTCGTCTAATTATGGGAGCCCCTCTACAAATGTGGGAGCCCCTAAATCACCCTTCTTTGAATGAGCAGGTACTTAGTAGTTACTACTTAGCTAAGGAATTTGATGTAGACACATGACCAATTTTTCCATTTGTGTTTGTGTAACATAGATGCATCAATGTAACGATATGATATCCTTCACATCTTCTTCGGCATCTATTTTTGCTGTAATGACACAAGTAGAGAGCATGAAAGACATTCAGCCAGTGAGAGAGCTTCACTCCCACTTCTCCCGAGCCTACAGTTACTCATTGGAAAACTTGAATAGATCATTCTCAAGCCTCTAGATTAATGGCGAATCACTTTCATCAACAGCTTTGTTTTGTTGTCCCCAGAGCTGTGCATATCTTCCTTCTCTTAACAAGAGAGCATCATGGTGACCTTGTTCAACCACCTTCCCATTCTCCAAAACAATAATCTGGTACATCCACAATGATTATGTGCATGAAATTATATAGATATAAATAGGAAGGAGGAGAATACAAAAGAAAATAGGAAAAGTCAAAAATACTAGCGGCCAGTAGGAAGAAACCATTTACCTCATCACACTGCATTGCAGTGGTAAGTCGATGTGCAATGAAGATTGACGTATGATTATGCGCTATGGATTTCAACGCATTTATGATCTCAGCTTCTGTTGTACTATCAAGAGCACTTGTAGCCTCATCACATAACCTAGCAACAAAAAACATGGATAGCCCATCAAAAACTTAATTTCATTTTTATGGACTTGTAGAAACTGCAGCAGGGATCGACTGGGAGATATTATGTCACATCTTAACTGCATGTGAGTTCAATCACTCATATCTTGCAGACACGAAGACAATAATGGACCAAAATGTAGAATGCTGAAACTATATGACCTTAGCCTAATTACAATTTCAAAGTTCTAGTAAAGGCATCTTCTGTGAAGTAGCTTGTTCACTTACTATACAGTTGTGTGCACAAAGGCTTTCCGGTCTAACTCTTCGATATCTATCGCCATCACAATCTCAGATGCCCCTCTTTGAGTATTGTAAAGAAGATTTTCCCTTTCATGTTGGATTATTTGGAGGCAAGGAGATCTTCATGTATCTATACGGACTAGAGGAGATAGATGAATTCGTCTTAAGATGAAGGCAGACTTAAATGGAGCAAATACAAAGTACTAAGTGTGTTTCAGGGTTGTCTCCATATCTTATATACTGTCAGTTATGTGCACTCATCTAAAGGGTTTCAACTCTTAACATAGTTCTTTCATTGATGACAAATGCAGGTTATGCAACTACTTACAAGATAGCTGGTGCTTTCAAGAATGCACGGGCAAGGGCCACCCGCTGCTTTTCGCCACCACTTAACTGCACAAACATAAATTGACTTAACCAAGTTAATTCAATCCTTTGACTAGGGGAATTACACTTATCTTCATTCGCTAAAACATATATTTCTTTTTACCTACATATTCAGAACAATTGTCAGGAAACTATTTAAGAAATAATAATGGTTGAATTCCTTAATATAGGAAGAAAAGAGAAAGACTGTAAGTGAATTTGCTCTAGGGGAAATTCCTTGATAACTTATCCATCACCATCAGAGAGAGTAATAAGGTAGGTAGTTGGCATCTGTGGAAAACCAGAGGTCCAGGACAAACTACACACATCGGAGCAGGATACTAATATTTAAACACAAGGAGCAATGGTCACCTATATTGGTGGAGCAGAAAAGTAAAACTTAGCTTGATGATCTAAACCTCCCTCAATTAACGGATTTGTATGAGCAAATACTCTCCAGTACCCAGCGATACTGAGATTACACTGAGCTTCAGTTTCATTATCACATAGAAAGACAACGGAAGAAACAAAAGCAGTTGATTCACATCCTAAGAGGGTGTACCGATACTAACCTTTTGCATTTTGACTTAAACAACTCAAAAAGCAACTACTGGAGGTGTACCCAAACACCCTCTAGATGCAATTATTGCTTCTAGTAATCCTTTGGTCATCTGTTATTCTGTTATCAACACTACAGTCCAATACTTCCTTTTCGTCATTGATTTTCACTACCTTGCAAAGCAAGCTAGAAGAGGTCTTGTTCTCTGGAAAATGGATGGGACAACCAACTTGTTTGTATGACAATAACACACTAACCTTGAGCCCACGTTCACCGACCATTGTTTTGTATTGCTCCGGAAATTTCATGATAGTATCATGGATAGCTGCACGTCTAGCTGCATCATAGACCTGAAATTAATCATCAGATATTAGGAGTAATTTGAGGCTACAGCTGTAAAAAGAAGACATAAAATTTGTCATTAAATCATGACAGACCTCTTCCACTGATGCGGATAGACGTCCATAACGAATATTGTGGAATATTGTATCATTGAAAAGTACCTGATCATCCAACCAAAGAACATAACGTTCATAATAAGATCAGAACTGAAAAACAAAAAAGCAAACAAAACATGGTGTTCTAAAACCATTGAATTGCTTTTCCAAACTTACAGTATCTTGTGGTACAATGCCAATAGATTTCCGTAGACTGTCAACAGTCACATCCCTAATATGCTGGCCATCTATCCTTATCTGACAAAATTAAAAGGTTTAGAAGCCTTGCAAGGAGATAGGTACCAGTATCATGTGTTACACTAGGAAATTAAAAAGGAAGTGTCGGTCCTTACAGCTCCATTAATGGGATCAAAAAATCTGTACAGCAATCTAAGTATGGTCGACTTACCTGCAGATACATTTCACAGTGAACAATTACTGGTTTAAAGCATGAAAACTTACTACAGTAAAAACTTCCCGTGATACACACAAGAATAGATAACACTGACACAACACATACTTTACAATAAACATAGTAGATAAATATCAGCACCTCTAGAGACTTACCACTGCCACTAGTTCCTACAATTGCAACACTTTTTCCAGCAGGCACAGAAAAAGATATCCCATTGAGGATATTTCGTTCTGTCAGGTATCTAGAACACAAAAAACGCATCAAAAATCAATCATCAGCTAAAATAATAGAAACATGAAACATCTAATAAAGAAAACGTCTGAAAAGAGATTGCCAGAACTCAATAATCTTTGCAGTTTGCAGATAAGGATTTTACTGTGGACTATTATCATATGTAAGATAGAAACAAATTCAGAAGAGAAGATTATTGGCACTTATAGATTGACCAGAGCAGTAATTTTCTCTGTAAGCAAAATTTACAGTCAATTACAAAGCTGGTACAACCACGTATCTAAATAGGTGTGTGTGCACTTGTTTGTGTGGGGATTGTGGGTGGTGGTGGGGTGGGGGTGGGTGGTGGTGGGAAGGGGAGGAATGTGGCATGTGGAAGGTAAGCTTCAAGTGCCAAGTCACTACAAAGCCCGGATACGTAGGCCAGAAAGCACCAAATATGTACATGATATTTATACAGAGTAGTTACCCAAAGTGTACATTGTCAAATTCAATGCTTCCTCCACTCACTTTTAGAGGTTTCGTGCCGTGTGCATCAGCAATATCTGCCCTTTCCTGTAGTCATGGAAACAAAACCAAATTGTAAACCTTTCAAGAGACTGAGGCAATCTCAAAATTAACGCACTTCACAATAAGCCACATCAAATAAGTAATAGTTATTTTCTTTTTGGGAAAGAATGGGCATGGTTGTTGAGATAAAGACGGGAGTAAAAAACTTAAGCAATAATTCCTACACTTCAAAGATAACAATGGTTGAAGTTAGAACAATTAAGATCAAGTGAGATTCTTACAAATAAAAAACATGCTAAAAATAAAGTAATGAAGATTATTAGATCATGATACCCCAATTACAAGTATCACATGTAAGATCACAACCATCTCACTTGATCTTAATTGTTCTAACTTCAACTGTTGTCACTAATTCAAATTGTTGTCTTAATTAAGTAATAATCCAAATTATTCAGGCAACTCAACTTAACTAGCAGTATTAATGTATTATAGCACGTGCTCTGTGGCCATTTCTTGTTTCTGCGGACGGAGACTACAACTTGATGATCAATAATATATTAATATTAATTCATTTTGCTGGTTCAAAATTAAAAAAACAATTGACAGACGTCCGTTATAAATCTTATGATCATCTAGCAAACAATCTAAATGCAAGCTGAATACATAATTCATCAGGTACTAATATCAGTATTAGTATAGAGGACTGATATCAAACGTTTATTTAAACAAGCCACTACTGCAAATCCAAGCAAAAATTATCGTTTCTCCAAAATCAAGTTAAACATAGGGTGCTCCGATATGGAAACCTTTCACAAAACAAAGATGACTGCCTAGTCAATAATACATAACTACCTAATCTTATTAAGGAACAACTATAGTAGAAAAGTTAATGAGATACCTCTAGTAACTGAAACATGGACTTCATATCAACAAGACCCTGCCTGGTCTCCCGATACACACCGCCAAGAAAATTAAGAGGAAGAGATAGCTGGAAAAGAAGCCCATTTACCATAACCTGGTATTCCAAAGTCACATTCATATCAAAGAGATGAAACAAGGAATACCATATGTAAAAACATGATCAACAAAATATTAGTGAAACTAACCAAATCACCAACTGTCATCTCCCCACTCATAATTCCATGTGAACATAATACCATGGCCATTGAAAGAGCTGTGCTAAATATCATGTTTTGACCGAAGTTCAAAAAAGCAAGACTATTGCTAGTTTTTAAAGCAGCATCCTCATATTCTGAAAAATAGCACTAACATTACAAAACAGCCAACAAAAGAAAGTAATGATATGCAATACCCAGCAGAATGCCCGTAGATTCTCTGCATTAGGTAGTAATAATTACCTCAAGTCTCTAACATTAATAACCAAAAGTGGTACAATAAGATATCGAGAAATGACGGACACTGACAATATCTTATGAACTAATTATGAAGCTAAAAGTAAAGTTAGGTATGAGCTGTAGATTCTAAACAACTTACTCTTTATGAGCTCATCGTACTTCTCAGCTTCAAATTCCTCATTATTAAAATACTTCACAGTCTGAAAAATTATGTAGCATTCACGAGTAAATGATGCAAGCGGAAATTGTATATATTCATTTTTAGAGAAACTCGGAAAAACAACAGATGAAACAAGAAGGTTATCTCACTTCGTAATTGACAAGTGAATCAATTACTCTGGAGCTTGCGTCGTTATCAGCCTTATTCATGACCTGGGTAATCTTAATTCGCCACTAGAAAGACAAAGAGAAAGTTTAAGATAATTGTTGCCATACTTCTCTTTTTTTCTAGACAGAGCGCAGTATAACAAAAATTCAACTAAGAATTTCTTGCAACGTAAAAATAAGAAAATAACTTGCGAGAATGTAGTATTAGTAACAAAACAAAAACCACATTACTGAACATGAAAGGTGGTACAATGATGTACAAAAAAACTTACTTGCGTCACGGATATCGTGAAAGCAATATATGCAGAAACTGATAAGGATGTAATCCAAGCAAAAGGTGCTCCAAATTTGTACGCCAGTATGCCTACAACCATTGAAATCTGTAAAAGAAAATAATTATTTTAAAAGGGAAAACAAAGAGATACTAAGTTAGTAATAAAATTCACACGAAGAAAAACACCCCACAAACCAGCAAGGATATGAAAAAACTAAAAATGAAATAACAAACTAAAAGCTCGAACGATGAACTTTAGAAAACCAAAATGATAGAAAATCGCAACCAAATAGCAAATAAGCATGTAAACATGAATTGGAACTCTAAAAACGTAGATAAATAGAGTCTAGGTTAAAACCCATTACTCTTCTATAATCAATAGATTATAAGCTATAAAAAAATATCATAAAAGTCTCCCCCCTAAAGGAGATCTAATAGCCTATTTATACTAAAAAGATAACACCTATGAAAAGAAACCTAAGCTTAAGGACATAAACGCTCTCCCTATAGAAAGAAACTAATAAACCATCAAAACATTCCTAACTAGGCAGAATATGCCCCTGCATCATCGAAGAATAGTACCTCCACGATGGTGGGAATAACATTGAATACCATAGATGCAAGAATGAAATTCATTGCGCGGCTGCCCCTATCAATTATTCGGTTCAGCGCACCAGTTTGCCGGCTGAAGATACAAAAGCCAAGTCAGGAAGTGCCTTTCAATTTATCTAAGGCAACAAAAAGTACATTGTGCCAACATGAACAAAGATAATGTAGCTGTGTGTGTATGGGGAAGGGAAATTGATCAATATGTATTATTTATCCATGAGAGACAGACGAAATCAGCAATTTAGCCCAAAAGTCTGACTGTCTATGCTATAAAAGTCGAGACTATAACTAGCAACAGTGTAAAATTCCCGAAGAAAAAAATGAGAACAAGAATAGCCATGACACCTCGAATTTTGGTCAGACTTTCAGTTTTGATTTAATTAAAAATAAAAGAAAAGAAAAAACAAAAATGAACACGTGTTCAAAGAAATTCAACACAGAATAAGAACAAAAAAATGCAGCAAAACAAGCTTTCTGCAAGATTTTTTTTTATGCGCCACTGTAAACAAAAATTAAAATGCTACAAGGGATACTTATCCAGAAAACAAATATTATAAACTCGCGTCATACAATATACTAGTTTGGTAGCTGATTTTAGAGAGCACTTTGTCATAAAAAACAGACACCGTATACTTGTAGTTATATATGTATATGTACCTGAGATGATAACGAAGGTCAAGATCATGCAAATGTGAAAACACCTGCACAAGTTAGAGCCATCTTTCTTTTCATACCAGCAAGATTGTTGACAATTTGATTTATATATATGCATAAAGTCATGTTAATAAAACTAGAATAATACAAGTTATTCATGGATAACGTTAGGCCACAGAACAAAAAATGCTACAGGTAGGGACAAATAATGCGCTTCATGGAATATTGTTTAGCTTGTGAAGAAAAAAAAATTAAAAATATAGTTCTGGATGATAATTCTGGAAACAGTCCGGCATTCCACGTGAATGCTGAGAACTACATCATTATCATTGATTTGTCAGTGTACTCCAAAATATAGAAACAAATAGTGACCAAAGCAAAAGGAGATAGAGAGATAAGCCTGTTGTGTACCTTCCTAGAAACTGTGCGAATCGTCCTCAAGGCTACCTTTGAAAATACAGCACTCCGCAGTTCTGTCGGAAAATCACATGTGACAATAAGAACTAAGGATAAAACAAAACAACAAAAGAGTTAAACAATAACACATAAACGAACACACAAGAGAGAAAGAAAGACAGAAAAAGCTGCTACAAGCTCCGTCAGCTGGCGAATAAACATACCAGTCTTCATATACTCAATCAAAACATAACTCACTTATCAAAACAATATACAGACAAGAGTTAAGGATTATTTCATAGTGCAATACCGTTGCAAGCTGAAGCCCCAGCCCGTGCTATTCCATAGCCAACAAGAACAGCTACAGGGCTCACAAATAGAGCTAAGTAAGTAGAATTTTCAGCTGAGAAGGTAGCTAGTGAACCAGCAGTCCCAGTTGCATTTGATAACCAATCCACAGATAACCTGAATAAGAATGGCACTTGAACATTCAAAACCTGAAACACATTTAGCCATATCTTATTACAAATGAACAACTAAGCATCACCTTCATAATCCAAAGCAAACAGTTCTTGAAAAACTGAACTTGCCTTTGATCCGATTAAAAGACCTAATGCTAAAACCACCCTCAGTTTGAATTCATAATTATCTTTCAACCATAAATACTTTGCAAGAGTTTTTAGGATACGCATATCTGCCGCTTGTTCGTTCTCTTTCTGCCCAATTTTATTTTCGATTTTCTTTTTAACTGGTTTACCGTTGGATGTATCCCCAGCTGATGATGAGAAGAACGCATACCCTCTATGTATCGAATTCCCCTTATGTATCAAATTCTGTTAGATAAATACACATTCAAATTAAAACACAAAAGACCCAAGTTGAATCAAAACTTCCATAAACAGATATTAAAAAGAGTATTGGGCAACTCTCTGTACTTACAGATTCTCTGAAGGGCCTGCTCCCTACAGGTGAAGGAGTATCTGATAAAAAACCATAAATATGTTTGTAAACTCCACTTTTTCTTGCAAAATTCATCTGGTTGCGCCTGAATTCACCAGAAAATAGATGTTTTTCTAGCTTTAATCTTTCAATACCACTACTAAAACATCTGTCTTGAGAAGAACCAGCAGAAAGTCTCAAATGACTGTGGAAACGGCACAAATACGATGCATTTCTATAAACACCCATGTTTGGTCCTCCTGTGGGTTTGGCAAACTGGCGAACCACAATACACTTGGAAACAGATATCATTTTTTCAACTCTAACCAACAATCAGCTCAAGAGTTCACCTCGCTTTTGCCCCTTACTGTATTATCAAATCAGGAGTCAACTTTGCAAGGGAATACAAGAGCCTAACTTGTTTAGTTGAGTTTTAAAATACTATTTTCTAAATCCATTTTTGTACTGTTTTCAAAAGTTACCCCATTTTACCTGTTTTCATGTATTTTTAACCTAAAATCCTGTTTGTTACAACACTTAAAACGGTTTTCAAAATGTTCTTTCATTCCATACTTTAATGAACTCCCCATTGATCAACACCCATTTCTGTTACAATCTTCTCGACACCTGGTATACCATTGTGTACCAAACCTGCAACGTTAGATTTATGTGCACCAGCAAGGCTACCACCATCATAATTATAGTATATTTCGAGTAGCTATATTCCGTTTGGGCATTTCATCAAACACTGTACTAGCATCTTTTCTAAGTCCAGATCTACAACACATATCAACAGCACTACACCCCGCAAACATAAACCATGTTTCACAGAAAGTCCATGATGTTATGTCCCGACTAACGAAGATCAAATACCGGCTGAAGATTGTTAGACCCATATGATGGGATTGAAATTTCAGAGAGAGAGAGGGAGAGGGGAGAATAACCTGGTAGAAATTTCGAGAGAACTTAATAAATGAAAATGAAACTTAAATAATTAAACCATACTGGATTGATATTTGGATTACTAAGATTAAAGAGAGAACTTGTTTGGTATTATGAGTTATCTTTCTTTCTTCTTTAGATGTTGTTCTTCTACTTGCTCTCTTCCTTAAAGATTCTTTCTCTGAAAAAAAAATCACATCAGAAAAACCAGAGGCTTTCAACTGAGAGAAGAAGCTGTGAGTTCGTTTCAAGAGTTTCGACAGAGATTGAGGTGGAAACTTCAACGGAGGAAACTGAGATTATGTTTTATTTTCAACAAAGGGGTCGTGTGAGGGCGAATTTTGTGGGCTTGAAGAAATTTTTTGATTTTCACCGAAATTAAGGAATTGATTTTTAGTATGTATTCGTGTATTCCAAAATAAATCCAACAATATCTTAGTATATCTATGAAGCCTGATATAGGGGCTCCAACATTAATAAAGGGGCTCCAATAATAAGACGAAATAGGGACACTATGAAGTAAAACTTAAAAACTCTTTATCCATAATTCTTATCAAATACTCAAACTATCCTTGATTATTAATCTTAATTATATTAATTAGTTAAGATTAGATTAAGCTAATCATGATTAATTAAACATAATATATTTCTTAATCAAATTTTTTGGATCAAATTTTTTTTTTGAATTTGTGTTTGGTGGGAAGAAAAACTTGATGAAATTTAAAAAAATTTATGGCTTTTTTTTAAACCCTAGATTTTGATTCAATAAACCATAGTAGCATTTAGATACCTCTAGATTAAACTCTTGATCTTTTTATGGCACAAATTAGATGAAATCACGATTTGAAAGTTTGATTTTTTGTGATTCAGAGAAAGTTACGGTTGGGTTTCATGTCGGACCCAACCGTAACACCAAGAACACCGAAGAACACCATATTTTCCTAAAATTACGGTTGGGTTTTCAACAAAACCCAACCGTAACTCAAAGAACAATGATGAACACCATCTTTTTCCCAAGATACGGTTGGGTTTTAAACCAGACCCAACCGTAAGTAGAAGAAAAATAATGAACCCAATTTTTTCCCTAGTTACGGTTAGGTTTTCAACAAGACCCAACCGTAAGTTGAAGAAAATGATGAACAACATTTTTCCCATAGTTACGGTTGGGTTTTAAAGGAAAAACCAACCGTAACTTATCCTTAGGAGAATTGATTTTTTTGGTTAATTTTGAGTTTTAAAAATCAAAATTTTGAAATAATTCAATCATTATTTCTAGATTGAAGGTAAATTGGGTGTTTGAAACAAAGAAAAAACGAAAAAAACACAAATTAGATAATCTAAATTTGTGTTATCCAGTAGAATTTACGGTTGGGTTTTGGCTTATAACCCAACCGTAACATAATCTGATAATTTTTGTTCTAATTTCAACACAGAGCTACGGTTGGGTTTTAAGGCAAAACCCAACCGTAACTCTGTGTTGAAATTAGAACAAAAATTATCAGATTATGTTACGGTTGGGTTATAAGCCAAAACCCAACCGTAACATAATCTGATAATTTTTGTTCTAATTTCAACACAGAGTTACGGTTGGGTTTTGCCTTAAAACCCAACCGTAGCTAGTAGAATTTACGGTTGGGTTTTGGCTTATAACCCAACCATAACAATTCTGATAATTTATGTTCCAATTACAACACATAATTACGGTTGGGTTTTGCCTTAAAACCCAACCGTATCCAATACAATTTACGGTTGGGTTGGGCTTATAACCCAACCGTAACAGATTCTGTAAATTTTTGTTTGAATTTCAAAACATAGTTACGGTTTGGTTTTGCCTTAAAACCCTACCGTAGACAATTTGTGGTGTTTGTACAAAATGTATTACGGTTGGGTTTAGTAATAGGACCCAACCGTAAATGGTCCTGTTAACTGTTTTTTGATTTTCAATATACTCCAATTTGGGTTTAAAACCCAACTTTGTAACTTATTCCTTCTATTGCAATAGATTTAAAGTAGTACATTAAAGGAAATAAACGATTGGAAACGAAATACAATAGAACATTGGATGATTACACTTAAGCACTTAAATTGGGTAAACGATTGGAAACGAAATACAATAGAACATTACGGTTGGCTTTTTATTTGGTTTAGTTTTTGAAAGTTATGAAAAATGTTAAGAATGTTTATGTTTAAATAGGTATAAGGGTAAAATAGACATTCCAACCGTAAATATTTTTGTAAATCTTTTTTTGGAATTTCAATTCACTCTAAATTGGGTTTAAAACACAAAATTTATCCCAGATTCACCAATGTTCCACTATGTTAGAATACTAGTTTTGTTGGACATGATTGTCATATTGGCGAGTTTTTCATATTGCAGTAATAACTTGCTTTTTACTTTGCTTGGTTTCCAACATCAAATATTTGTAAATAAAACATGATCTTGACAAATTTAAATAGAAAATCTTTTTCATAAATTCACATTAAAGTTGGAATTCCCCCACAAAAGAAAATAAATCTTAGTTTGACGCAACTGTTATAATAAACATAGAGTTATTGCAGGTTCTTCAGTTCTTCGTCACTGGTGGTTCAACTTCATCATTCTCCAAATCAATAATAATAGGTGGTTCAACTTCATCATTCTCCAAATCAATAATAATAGGTGGCTGAACTAACTTTGGCACCAAATCAATTACCCTTGGTGGATCAACAACTCCACCAGCTTTAGGTTGAATCCTGACGAGTCGACTCAAACCATGAGGATGTCCTCGCACTCTGACACTTTGATACTGATCATCAAAAGATGGATTATGTGTTTTACCCCTCTTATTCTTCCTACAACACACAACCAATAGAAGTTAGATAATTTCCAAGCAAATCAACTTCAACAAAATAAATATTCACTACACAGGAAGATTTACGGTTGAGTTTTTCTCAAAACCTAACCGTAACTTTTATCCCATATTTTAAGGTTAGGTTTTGACACAAACCCAACCGTAACACACATGTAGCTGATTTGCACATCATTTTTACGGTTGGGTTTTGCTTAAAACCCAACCGTAATACAGAAACAATAAATTTAATGTGCTGATATGTTACGATTGGGTTATTGAGAATAACCCAACCGTAACATATCAGTACAAAATGTAGTCCATATGTTACGGTTAGGTTTTAAGAAAAAACCCAACCGTAATACTCTAACACATTTTATGAATGCTAGTGTTACGGTTGGGATTTTCTCAAAACCCAACCGTAGAATGTTTTTAAAAAAAGGGCGCAATACATTAGTTACGGTTGGGTTATCTATTGAAACCCAACCATAACATCCTGAACTATTCATCTTCTTCCCTTGGATTTACGGTTGGGTATTGAAAATAACCCAACCGTAATACTCAAGAACACGAAATGTTACGGTTGGCTTTTGACACGGACCCAACCGTAATATCAACTGTATCCAACATTTTTTCCCCAAAAACATGATCAAACATGCGAATAAATCAATTACAAGTTCTAAGAATAACATGGTTTTTTTTTCAATACCTTAGATACACCATTGTTGGATTTTTCTGTGCTTCATTTTGCTTTTCACTATCGATTTCTTGTTGAATCTCTTGATTAGGTTGAAAGGAAAAGTGTTCATTGCCATCACTACTACCTTGAATGCCTTTAGTATGCTTTTTCATCTAGAATTGTTGTGTTGATTTTAATCGACGATGAATTTGCGAATCGGCGATGAATTGTGATGGATTACGGTTGGGTTTTTCTTTAATTTAGTTTTAAAAAGTTTTGAAAAATTATGAGAGAAATTAAAAGAGTTTAGGTTTTAATTAGTATAAGGATAAAATGGACATTTAACTTTACCCCTAGGACATCCCTTATCGTAAAATTGGGTCACCTTGGCTCAACTAGGAGCCCCTCTATTGATGTGGGAGCCCCTATATCAGGCTTCATCTCTATAGGGGTTCAAAGAATGTTATTTCTACTGTTTCTGAAATAGTTAAAGTCCATCATAAATGGATAGCGCCTACTTGTGATAAGCTGGAAATAAATACATATGCAGCTTGGATTGATTGTAATACTACTTCGGGGTATGGTCTAATTCTCCGTGACTCTACACAAACATCTCTCCAAGTTTGCTCTTGGACCTTCACAGCAGCCAGTGCAGAAGAAGCGGAAGCTCTAATAATAGAAAAGGCAGCTGAGTGGGCAAGTCAACTTCATCTGAAACAGTTCTGGTTCGAAGTGGACTGCAACATAATTATTTCTTATGCCCAAGAAAACCTCAGCAACATCAAATGGGAGAATAAAGAGCTTATCAGAGGCATAAAAGAAAGGCTAGAAAGAGCAGAAGACTTTACTTTTTTGGGTTTTAAGTTTGTAAACATGAAAGGTAGTAGAGTGGCAGACATGTTAGCAAAACAAACAAGGAAAAGTGGTCAAACATATCACTAGACATCAACTACCTCTATGCCTCAGTTTATTTTGAAGTTCTTATTTCTAGATAGAATGCACTTAGAAAAGAAGGATGTTAATCCACTAGATGTTATATGCTTACCTAGTTTAAATCAAGACGATGGTTCAAATTGGAGTGCAACAACTCTGTTGGGGGCTAATCCTCCATTAGCACATTGCGCTATGAGAGGAGCAACCAACATACCACAGTTCCATCTTCTTATCTTCTGTACATTTTTTTTCTTTCGTTTCAACATATGGCAATCTACTCTTGTAAAAAAGAAAAAGAAATTGATTTTTACGAAATACTTAGAGCAAAGCCAGTGGATTGGGTATACTTCCACAGTGGGATGGACAAAGCTAAAAAATGGATTACCAAATTGGTCTTTATGGAGTGGTTTATCATCGCGTCTCAAGTTGAGAAGAACGATTCAACTTGAGACGAGTGACTCAACATGAGCCGCTAGACCGAGGATCGTCTCAAGTTGAGACATTTTGCACGAATGACTATGGAGGAAAACTTAGCCGCACATGACATAATGGGCTTGGCCCATCTCAGTCGAAAATTGGCCAAACTTGGCTAGACGTGGGGAAGATTTTTTCCTGGCCATGGGAGCTTTGTTCGGCCACCACACGGGCACAAATTAGCCATGCATGGTATGTTGAGATTGGGAATTGACACAGGGAGCATGCCTTCGTCGTGCGAGATAAGTTGACAAGCTTAGCATATGAGCACAGTTGGTAAGGTTGTGAAATCCTGAATCGAATCAGTTTTCATATTATAAGGATCAAATCGTATATTAAATCGTAAATCCAAGATTTATTATCATTTTTATTTTACCTCGGAAACTTAAAATATGAGTATATATATATATATATTGATAGGAACTAAAATTTATCTGAACTTAATACAAGTTCATGATTATCAAACAGACTGGCTTGGCACAATGATTTTATCATTTACCAACCTTTAATAAATTAGATTTAAAGGTAGTAAATTGACTGGTCAAACTTAAAAGCTGGTCAAAAATCAAGAATCAGATCTTTTAAGATTCGAATCGATTTCCTAAATGTTAGCTTGAATCGTGAATTGGAATATCCTAAAAACTATGTTTGTGATGCTATATCTTTGTGTATCTATAAGTGACTTGTCACATGTATTTTCTTAGTGCAGAATAAGCTTGTACATGCATGTACTATGAATATAGTAATAAATCAATATTATTCAGTAGAGTATTAATCGTTTTAAAAAAGTGGTAAAAAATAGTTCGTTCGCTGAGACTTATGAAGATTCGTTTTAGACCTAATTTTGATTTAAACTATAAAATAAGTAAAATATTTTAATAATATTAGGAAGAACTGGAACTCAGGATTCCACCAAAATCACTTCTGATTGATTTCTACAATGATTCTTTAACAATTATAGCTCTTTTATTGACCATGTTTCTTTGCCAAAAGTAGATTTCTAAAATATTAATTGTAAATCACAAGCATGGTACATCAAAATCTCTTAAGTCCCAGCATACACCATCAAACAAAATCATAACTAATTAAGAAAAATCATAAATCAATTAAAAATCAATGCAAAGTCATTAAGAATCAAAAATAGTTACCATTCATTCATGAAATATGGCTTCCTCCATTGTCCCAGTGGTTGGGTTTAGCTCATCATGCTCAAAACACTCCCAAAAGATTGGTACATGGCTCAAAAGTGCTTGAGAAGAAGAAAAGGAGCTGAAAATAATAAAACAGGAAATCTGCAACGTTTATAGGTTACAAATTAACAGTTACAGTGGAGCTTGAAGATAAATATTGCAAAGCGGAGATAAATGTTGCTGATGGGTTGAAGAAATCATTACAGTTGAAGATAAAAGTTGCAAATAAGAATATAAAAGTTGTTGTTCAGTTGAATAAATCGTCGCCTATTCCCTGTTCTTCACTAGCAACAACACTTTTTTTTAGCCTCCCCTCCTGATTTTTCTTCCTCCTCTTTGCTATTTATATGTTCCACAAACCCTAAGAACTCATCCTTAATTGATTAGGACCCAAAAAACAATCCAAAACAAACTCAAGTTCATATAAATCCGAATCCGAAGAGAAATATATTTATGGCCTTCGTTTGATTTTTTTCCAGCTTGTTTTCCAGCGTGAAAAGACTTCCAATAACGTGTTTCAACATGTTGTGAATATTCTTTCATGTTTATAAGTCGAGACCACCTTTTGAATCCCTTAAAATTAGGATTTCAACTAACTCAGAAATTTTCTCACGAGAGAGAATTCTTCCCGCCATTTTTATCTTTTTGAAACATATAAGGGAGGTGCCCCTATCTAGAAGTGGGTTGTCTTTATCAACCATCCTGGATGCCTTTAGTAATTTTGTGGGTGCCTTTATCACTTTTTAAGCCAATTTTTCCACAAATGTTTATTTCTTAAAAATACCCACAAACACATAAAATCACACAATAAGTATAAAATCGAGCACTAACAAAATAGATAATTGCAGACAAATTAGACACAAAAATGTGTCTATCAAATACCCCCAAACTTATTATTTGCTAGTCCTCGAGCAAATTCAATCTAAAAATAAAATAAAAATCCTAACTCACTTTCGCAAGCATCGCGACTACATTTAGTATATGCAATAAGCCTTTAAACCCCCTATGTGTTCCTAGTGGACGAGATATATCTCGTGAGGGTTTACAAGAGGTATACCCACAAAACCTTTATGATGTGGTTTTAAAAGTGGTAAATAAAGTGTTCGATTCTCGAACTTGTGAAGGTAATGATTTTAGAAATAGTAAAAACAAAGCAACATAAACTAGAGATGTTTTTAGAAAATATGGAGAAAACCAGGAATCAGGATTCAGTTATTTCCCACAACTATGTGATTAATCATGTAATTCTTTTTAAATAAATTAAGCTCGGATATTGCCAAAATAGGTTTTTATGCAAACAAGCAGAGGTAAATCATAAGCATGGAACATCAATGGTCGTCAACCCAGCATGATCCAATAAAACAAAAACACCACTACTGAATGAAAACCGTTTTTTCTATTTCGAAACTATGCAATTTAATAGATAAAGAATTATAAATAAATTAAATAAAATAGACTTACCACATAAAATTGAGAGAAAAACCTCCTCCATCATCCCAGTAAAGGAACTTAGCTCATGGTGGAGAAAACTTGCTCAAAAGATCTTTTCATTGCTCAAAATATTGATTACAAGGAGAATATGATTGCACACAGTCGATTAGATACGGCTATAAGTGTTGCTGGAAACACTTCATCCCGTAACAGAAAACAGTTCAAAAGAATACGCAACAAGAAACAGTTTTCTGTTGCGTTTTGAAATTAAGTACGGTTTCTGTTTTAATGAACGACAGTTTCCTGTTTTAGTGAACGACTGTTTTCTGTTGTAGCCTCCTTCGTGTTCTTCTTGGCAGCAGCAGAAATTTTTGTTCGTTTGTTAGCTTTCGTCTCGTGATTTCGAGCAATTCTAAGCTTCCCCCAACTCAATTGATCATACCCTCTATTTATACTATCCCAAACCTCAAATCACTTTAAAAACTTCCTTTTAATTCTTCATTGATTCACCGAAACAAATTCTAAAAACAAAATTTTCTTCTCTGATTTCTTTTCTTTCTCCGTTGATTGGATTCTATTAAGAGAATGGTGTTTATATCTTTCTCTTCTTCCTTCTTATTACCCAATTTAACTCTGCTTTCCAAACAAGAGAAGATTTCCAAAAAAAAAACATAATTTCCAAAAGCCGAATAGTTTCCTGTTTCCGCTGTTTGGGTGAAGAAGAATTTTCTTCCCGCCAAAATTGTGATTCAAAATCTTGGGTGTGGTTGCCCTGATCCAAAAATGGGTGCCTTAATCCAAGTTGAGGGTGCCTTTAACGTTTCTCCAAAAATACCTAAAAAGCAATAAAAACCATAATAAGTACAAAAATTAAATACCAACAACATATAAAATTGAGATTTAATCGGACACAAAAATGTGTCTATCAAATACCCCCAAACTTATTATTTGCTAGTCCTCGAGCAAATCTAATCTAGAAAATAAAAAATCCTAACTCACTTTCGCAGGAATCGCGACTACATTTAGCATATGTAATAAGCCTTTAAACCCCTAGGTGTCCCTAGTGGACGAGTTATAGTCTCGTGAGGGTTTACAAGAGGTATACCCACAAAACCTTTGCTCCAGATTTTAGTGACTCGTGAAAAATTTAGGATAGATACTAAACAAACTATTTAGTTGGCTTACTCAATTCTTCGGCTATAAGAATCATTACCCTATATGAGTCCAATTGTTGTATACGAGTGCTTACTCAAGCATACTAAAATTCATATATAAGACAACAGAGCTCTACTCAGATAATTGTTTAACCACAAGTCTCAGAATCTATCACAGTTCAATCACATGAAAAGATTTAGAAGATGAACATGGAAAATATGAAGGTTGCACGTGTTGACTAAGGTGACGGTGTTTCCCATATCTGTCTGAAGGTCATTGCCAGGATGAAACCTAATGAAATCGAGATCCGCACCCACTGTTTATAAATTCAACTGTTCTATACTCGAGTTCCCATGGATCCTGCATTTCACGCTTGCTTAGGCGACGGAGACAGGAAAAACCCAAACACAGAGTTAATAATACTTTTTTTTTTCTTTTCTTCTTTTTTTTTTCTTTAAATTTTTTTTCTCGCTTTTTTTTTCAATTTATATACTTATTTTTTATATATTTTTTTCTTATTTTTTCTATTATTTTTTTCATAATAATGGGGCTTGATCTCAAAACACTCTATTTCATCCCGACGCCGATAACAATTTGATACTGGGCCCCACCAAATCACTTAGAGAAACACAAGTTTGCAAAAGTAAAAACAGAAAGTGATATCATAGTGATAGACTCTGAGATGTGGTGACAACTATCATGTTATTTCTAACACCTGAACTCTGTCCTTTTATGAATAGACCATTTAGCTGGGTACACCAATTCCTATAGAAAAAGAGCTAAGTTTCCATCTACCTAGAGTGGTTAGTGTCACCCTGAATTGTTCACAAGCTGCTAAATTCCAAATTTTATATTCCTAAAAAGTCTCCCAATACCCCCAAACTTAAATTAAACAGTGTCCTCAATGTTTCTAAACACTGCACGAAAAGGAATTAGGGAAAGATATTACCGTGTCGCATGAGCATAAGTTACCTCCTTAAATCATATAGCAATAATCGGAACAACTGTGGATCATCTGAATCAAATAGTGTTATCCACAATAGAAGGAAACAGCAGCAAGCTACGAAGATAAACAATCTGAACATACTTTGATCCCTATTTAGGTAAACCACATCGACCAGAGGATTGGTTTTTGGCAACTGAACTTCTTTCTGAACAGGATGATCATTGGATCTAGCTCGAAGGTGATCTTGTACTATGGCAGACGTGCATATGTCAGGTCCCAAGTTAGGGACCTTCCTAAGATTCAATGGTATAGCACATGGAGAATGATAGTCACCCCCAAACTTAGAGTTTTCAATGTCTCTAGATAGACTAATAACAATTTCCCTCATTTTCGGATCGTCAGATTCTCGAAAATAGTCAATTGTTTCTTCTAAAGTACAATCTGGTGGTGCAGAACCTAACAAAGTGCTCACTTCATTAATAACACTATCATTATCGCCATCAATTCTATAGTTGGCTAGGCATTTCTCTAATGGGTCGAGCCTACGCTGCATCTCCCTAGACGGTTTGGATTCCTCCTCTGAATGGATCTGGTGCATACAAACTGTTAGGATAATTCCCTTAATATCTGCTATGGTCCATCCTAAAGCTTTCTGATTGTCCTGAAGCACGGTTACTAGCCTATTCTCTTGGTCACTATCCAAATCTGAAGCTACAATCGCAGGTAAGGTCTCTGATGGGCCTAACTCATCAAACTCTAATCCAAAGTGGGCTAGACATTTTTCTAACGGGTCTTCTATCGAAGTGTTTGGTAATGACTCCTGAACTAGGGTCTCTATCATGTTGACGGTTTCTAAGGTGGGGTCATCTAACTCAGGTGGTTGATTACTAATGTTGAAGATATTTAGCTCAATAGTCATGTTACCAAAAGACAAGTTCATAACACCGTTACGACAGTTAATGATCGCTTTAGATGTTGCTAAGAACGGGCGACCTAGTATAACCGGTATATGATTCTCTGGATCAGGCACAGGTCTGGTATCAAGCACAACAAAGTCCACTGGATAAATAAATTTATCCACTTCAATCAAAACATCCTCTATGACACCACGAGGAATTTTCACCGACCTATCAGCTAACTGCAAAGTCATCTGAGTCGGTTTCAAATCGCCTAGTCCTAGCTGGAGGTACACATGGTACGGCAATAAGTTCACACTGGCTCCTAAATCAAGTAAGGCTGTTTCTACCCGGTAGTTTCCTATTGTGCAAGCTATGGTTGGGGAACCTGGGTCTTTGTACTTAAGGGCCGTATTACTCTGTATAATTGAACTTACATGACTAGCTAGAAAAGCTTTCTTATGTACGCTAAGTTTTCGCTTTCGCGTACACATGTCCTTAAGAAACTTGGAATAAGCAGGAATCTGCCTAATTGCATCTAATAATGGAAGGTTGATCGTGACTTTCTTAAAAACTTCCATTATTTCATTAAAATTGGATTCCTTCCTAGTAGGTGCTAACAACCTTGGGTATGGAGCTCTAGGCATGAAATCGGTTCTCTGAGGGGTTGCCTCAGGCTCGTCAGATACTTTATCAGTCTTTTCAACTATTGGGTCAGGATGAACTACAGTTTGTTCACTAACGGGCCTAGTTACCTTGTTACCCACTACCTTACCATTCCTGAGGGTCGTAATTGCATTCACGTGACTGGATGATTTCTCACCAGTCAACATTCCATTGGATCCTCTAGGATGGGTTCGGGTTGACTAGGGAACCTACCAGGTTCTCTCTCTCTCAGAGCCGCAGCAATGTCACTGACTTGGGTTTGTAAACTAGACATAGCTTTTTCTAGGCTTTGGAACCTCTGCTCATACTTTTCGTCATTGCTGGGCTGAGTTGGACCAGCCGAATTCTTATAACTGAAGCCTGGAGGACCTTTAGCATTACTAAACTGACCTTGAGCCTGGCCTTTCGACCAGGAAAGGTTCGGGTGGTTTCTCCAGCCAGGGTTATAAGATTCCGAATACGGGTCGAACTTTCTCTGGTTATCAAATCTAGTGTTATCATAAAGAGCAAAAGCTTGCTCTTCGAATTGGTTGGGCTCTGAACTACTAGCTTGATTCATTCCGACCAGTTCTAGCCTTCTAGATAAGGCTTCTATTTGGGCCTTTGAATCAAAAGATCCTTCTACCCTGTGAACATTTCCTCTTCCTAGAAGAATTGTTCTTTTTGGCTCCCTACTGCTCTCCCACTGTTGGGTCTTCTCGGCAATGTCACTCAGAAGTTTCATCGCCTTAGCAGGAGTCTTACTGTCGAACCCTCCGGTTGACAAAGACTCGACCAAGGTTATAGATGCGTAGTCCAAACCCTCATGTGTGATCCCATGGATCCTGCATTCCACGCTTGCTTAGGCGACGGAGACAGGGGGACCACACACATAACTCTAAAACACTAACGTATTATTCATGTGGGGCATGATCTCAACACACTAAATGTCATTCCAGTGCTAATTAACATGTCGATGCTAGGACCCACCAATACTCTCAGAGAAACACAAAATTGCAAATAATAAAACAGAACGTGATATGGTGGTGACAACTATCATGTTATTTCTAACACCTGAACTCTGTCTCCTTTATGAATAGACCATCTAGCTGGGCACACCAATCCTTATAGCAAAATGGCTAAGTTTCCATCTACCTAGAGTGGTTAGTGTCACCCTGAATTGTTCAAAAGTTGCTAAATTCCGAATTTTATTATTCCTAAAAAGACTCCCTTACCCCCAAACTTAAATTAAACAGTGTCCTCAATGTTTCTAAGTAAATAACTGGACAAAAATAATAAAATGAGGGAAGATAGTACCTTGTTGCCTGAGCATGGGTTACCTCCCAAGAAGTGCTAAGTTTAAAGTCTTCAGCCAGATTAGAAAAGAATTAGTCACCCCCTTAAATCATATAGCAATAATCGGAACAACTGTGGGTCATCTGAATCAAATAGTGTGCCCCACAGTAGAAGTAAACTGCATCAAGCTAAGAGAATAAACGATCTGAGTACACCTTGATCCCTATCTAGGTAAACCACATCGACCAGAGGATGGGTTTCTGGCAACTGAAGATCGGTAAATCTAGCTGGAGGATGATCTCGTAAAATTGCAGCGGTGCCTATGTCAGGTCCCAAGCTAGGGACCTTTCTACGAGTTAATGGTACAACACATGGAGTATGATAGTCACCCCCAAACTTAAAGTTTTCAGTGTCTCTAGATAGACTAATAATAATTTCACTCGTTTCCAGATCGTCAGATTCTCGAAAATAGTCAACTGCTTCTTCTAACTTACAATCCGGTGGTGCAAAGCCTAACAAAGTACGCACCTCATCAATAACCCTATCATTATTGCCATTAAATCTTTAGTTGGTTAGGCATTTTTCTAATGGATCTTCTAATGGGTTGGGCCTAAGCTCCATCTCACTAGACGGTTTGGATTCCTCTTCTGATGGGCCTAACTCACTACTTATCAGGGTATCTGGTGGGTCATGCTTAAAGTCCAACTCATGAAAATATAATCCAAAGTGGGCTCGACATTTCTCTAATGGGTCTTCTATCAAAGTGTTTGGTAATGTCTCCTGAACTAGGGTCTCTATCATGTTGACAGTTTCTAAGCTGGGGTCCTTCCGAGTAGGTGCTAACAACCTTGGATAAGGGGATCTAGGCATAAAACCGGTGGCCCGAGGGGTTTCCTCAGGCTCATCAGAGACTTTATCAGTCTCTTCGGCTATTGGGTCAGGGTACTACAGTATGTCCACTATCAGGCCCAGTTACCCCGTTGTCCACCAATTTACCATTCCTGAGGGTCGTGACTGCATTCACGTGACTTGATGATTTCTCACCCGTCGCCATTTCATTGACGCCTCTTGGATTGGGTTGGGGCTCTAAACTACTAGCTTGATTCATTTCGACCAGTTCTAGCCTTCTAGATAAGGATTCTAATGGGTTGGGATTTCTATTGCTCTCGCACTGCTGGGTTTTCTCGGCAATGTCACTCAGAAATTGCATCGCCTCAGCAGGAGTCTTACTGTCGAGTTCTCCGATCAACAAGGACTCAACCAAGGTTACAGTCGCATAATCCAAACCCTCATAGAGAATCTTAACTAGACTTAACTCATCTAAACCGTGGTCTGGGCATTGGGACACTAAGTCGTTGAACCTTTCTACATAAACATACAGAGACTCTCCCTCTTGTTGAGAAAACGTGAAAATTTTCTGCCTAATTGAGGATATTCTGTTCTTAGGGAAGAATTTCTGAATAAAAGATGAAGTAAGTTGGGCATAGGTCTCAATCGACTGAGGGGCCAAGCTACACCACCATGACTTGGCTCTATCTCTTAGTGAAAAGGGAAATAGTCTAAGTTTAATAGACTCGTCATTCAAGTCTCTAATCCTGATTGTGCTACATATTTCCTCGAACTCCCTAACATGAAAATAGGGATTCTCGTTCTCTTTTCCTAAGAATAATGGAAGCATCTGGATGATTTTGGGTTTCAGTTCGTAGCTCGCTTCAGTAGAGGCTAACTTGATGCAAGATGGACGTAAGGTCCTGGTTGGATTCCACAAATCCTTCAGAGTTGTCATTGCTGACACGGTCTCGGGAGTGACTATTTCACTCTCAGTTGACTTCTCAAGGTTAAGGTGAACTACCGGTCTTCCACTAATTAACCTACCTTGAGGGTCTCTATCCCAAGTTCGCCTTAAGGGCGTTATTGGCATGCAAAAATTAAATCCTAACAAGCAATTAATCAAACACAATCGTGCCCTGACTCAACCAAATCAATCCTAAATCTAGCAAACAACAAGCATGATGGCTCCACTTAGATTGTTTCTAACCAGCTTCTATTCTTTGAAAAAGCAACTGGTTACAATTTTAACAAACCTCTTAGAACGATCTGAATTAGATTAATTCGAAGAGAAACAGGAGAAGCTCAATGGAGCTTTGATACCCCTGTCTCTTTGGCACTTTTCCCTGGGTTACAAGGCGGATCTAATCAACTTAAAATAATCTTCCTGAACTTCGAGTTAGGCTAATAAAGTAACCAGTACAGTCTTTTTGAACGATTTTCCAATAAGCTCGATACCCTATAGGTCTCTTTCTAGTCAAGATTTTAGGCTTAGGTTCGCGTAGGTTTCGTTTTCCTAAGGCGGGCAAGAAGGAGACGGTGATGAAATCCGAAACCTTATCTTGTATGGCCAGGCCTTGCCCTTTATTATGCAAAAATTAAAGTCCGTATTCAGTCCTCAACATATATGCATACAAAGGCGTCCAGAAACCCACTGACAGGAGATTCGTGGGTTGGTCGAAGTTTACCTCCCGTACCAGACGGGCGATGAACCGTTGAAGTCGACTCGGGCCACTAATATCCTTTTCAATAGTGTGTGAACCCGAGGGGCCGAGACAATATCGTAATTGTCGTCCTTCCCTGCACACAGTTTGATATTTAAAACTACCCTTCCGTAGGGTTTAAAAATAATAAAATGTCCAAAAGAAAGTCCAAAAAGTGTCCGAAAATAAAAGAAAAATTACAGAAATAATAAATCCCTAATACAATTTTCTAAACTAATTAAAATAAACTAAAAATCTAATTAAGAAAAATAAAATCTTCGATCTTCTTTTTCGTTCTTTAAGCTTTTCCCTTTAACTCCAAGTCTTTAGCTTTAATTCCAAAACTTTGGCGTACTCTCTTTTCGATCCAAAATCCAACCTGTAGCAAAAAGAGAAATACCAAAAGAAGCGTAAAATAGAATAAAGTAAAATAAAAAAGTAAAAACCTAAAAATAAATCTAAAACCCTAAACCTAAAAACAAGTCCGCGTCGGCGGCGCCAAAAATTGATGTAGTTTTAAAAGTGGTAAATAAAGTGTTCGATTCTCGAACTTGTGAAGGTAATGATTTTAGAAATAGTAAAAACAAAGCAACATAAACTAGAGATGTTTTTAGAAAATATGGAGAAAACCAGGAATCAGGATTCAGTTATTTCCCACAACTATGTGATTAATCATGTAATTCTTTTTAAATAAATTAAGCTCAGATATTGCCAAAATAGGTTTTTATGCAAACAAGCAGAGGTAAATCATAAGCATGGAACATCAATGGTCGTCAACCCAGCATGATCCATCAAACAAAAACACCACTACTGAATGAAAACCGTTTTTTCTATTTCGAAACTATGCAATTTAATAGATAAAGAATTATAAATAAATTAAATAAAATAGACTTACCACATAAAATTGAGAGAAAAACCTCCTCCATCATCCCAGTAAAGGAACTTAGCTCATGGTGGAGAAAACTTGCTCAAAAGATCTTTTCATTGCTCAAAATATTGATTACAAGGAGAATATGATTGCACACCGATTAGATACGGCTATAAGTGTTGCTGGAAACACTTCAGCCCGTAACAGAAAACAGTTCAAAAGAATACGCAACAAGAAACAGTTTTCTGTTGCGTTTTCAAATTAAGTACGGTTTCTGTTTTAATGAACGACAGTTTCCTGTTTTAGTGAACGACTGTTTTCTGGTGTAGCCTCCTTCGTGTTCTTCTTGGCAGCAGCAGAAATTTTTGTTCGTCTGTTAGCTGTCGTCTCGTGATTTCGAGCAATTCTAAGCTTCCCCAATATCTTCCCCCAACTCAATTGATCATACCCTCTATTTATACTATCCCAAACCTCAAATCACTTTAAAAACTTCCTTTTAATTCTTCATTGATTCACCGAAACAAATTCTAAAAACAGAATTTTCTTCTCTGATTTCTTTTCTTTCTCCGTTGATTGGATTCTTTTAAGAGAATGGTGTTTATATCTTTCTCTTCTTCCTTCTTATTACCCAATTTAACTCTGCTTTCCAAACAAGAGAAGATTTCCAAAAAAAAACATAATTTCCAAAAGCCGAATAGTTTCCTGTTTCCGCTGTTTGGGTGAAGAAGAATTTTCTTCTCGCCAAAATTGTGATTCAAAATCTTGGGTGTGGTTGCCCTGATCCAAAAATGGTTGCCTTAATCCAAGTTGAGGGTGCCTTTAACGTTTCTCCAAAAATACCTAAAAAGCAATAAAAACCATAATAAGTACAAAAATTAAATACCAACAACATATAAAATTGAGATTAAATCGGACACAAAAATGTGTCTATCACTTTACTCCAAATCCTAGCTACCTGTGAACGATTAAGAGTAAACACTAAGCAAGCTATTTAGTTGGCATACTAAATTCTTCGGCTATGAGAATCATTACCTTATATGAGTCCAATTAATGTACACGAGTTTGCACTCAGCGTACTAAAATTCATATATAAGCAAACAAAGCATTACTCAGAAAGTCGTTCAACCATGATACCCATAATCTATCAAAGTTCAATCACATGAAAAGATTTAGAAGATGGATATGGAGATGATGAAGTTTGCGCATGTTGACTAAGGTGAACGGTGTTTCCCATACATGTCTGAACGTCAGTGCCAGGATGAATCCTAATAGGTTGAGATACGCTCTCATTGGTCTTATTCCTTATACTAATATCGACTCAACTGGTATATACAAGGGTCACATCAATCGATTTATTGAAAATTAAACAACTATCTTTAATATTTAAATGTACTGACAACATGATTGGGTCAAATGAATCCAAGCGCATGATCCTTATCAGCAGCTTACATGATGGTTCCCATGGATCCTGCGTTCCACGCTTGCTTAGGCGACGAAGACAAGGAAAACACACATACATATTGTTATCAAAATTTCAATACTCGATTATTTTTTTAATCATAGTCAAAATAATCTCAAACACTCTACTCCATCCTGGCGGCGATAACAATTCGATACTGGTGCCCCACCAAATCACTTAGAGAAACACAAAAATTTTAAAAATAAAAACAGAAGGTGATATGGTCGAGATAGACTCCGAGATATGGTGACGACTATCACGTTATTTCTAACACCTGAACTCTGTCATTTTATGAATAGACCATTTAACTGGGCACACTAATTCCTATAGAAAAAGAACTAAGTTTCCATCTACCTAGAATGGTTAGTGTCATCCTGAATTGTTCACAAGTTTCTAGACTTTGGAGTTTCATATTTCACTAAAACATTTCTCCCTTACCCCCAAACTTAAATCTAACATTGTCCTCAATGTTCAAAAGATAAATGATTAAATACATGAACAAGGAGAAACCATTACCAATCGAAAGAAAGGAGTTAAGAAAAGATATTACTGTGTCGCAAGAGCATGGGTTACCTCCCAAGAAGTGCTAAGTTTAAAGTTTTCAGCCAGACTAAGAAAGAATTAGTCACCTTATAAAATCATATAGGAGTAGCCGGAACAACTATGGTTCATCTGAATCAAATAATGTTATCACAAATAAAAGGAAACTGCAATAGGCCAAGAAAATTAACAAACCGAGCACACCCTTATCTAGTTTTCTGTTTAAGACAACTACTTTTAGTTGTGGTTTAGGTTCAGGCTCTATAAAAGGGTCTAAATAAAATATTTTCATGGGCTGGATTTCCTCATAGGCAGGATCAACAGGATCATGTTGTAGAGTCTGGAAAAATTCAACCAAGAACTTAGAAGAACATAATAATAACCTGAATAATTGCGGATCCTCAAAGTTAATCAGATTTGACTCACACAGTTGACTACTATGAAAATGGTGGTCATTCTTAAACAAATGTGTCGATTCTAATTTTCTAAAGTAATTAGGCTTAGTTTCAAAACTTAATAACTAACACATTTGAAATTCAAACGTTCCCAAAGTTGGTAGAAAATTTTTTGGTAGGAAAACAAAGTCAATCTTGGTATTATTTCCTAGGTAAACCACATCGACCAGAGGATGGGTTTCTAACAACTGAACTTCTTTTTGGACATCAACAGGCCCAGGGAATCTAGTTTGAAGATGATCTTGAAAAATGGTAGAGGTGCAAATGTCAAGCCCCAAGTGAGGGACTTTAAGCAGGGATAATTGAAAATCACAAGAACCATCGGTACCCCCAAACTTAGGGTGGACATTACTCTCAGATGGACGAAAAACTATTGGTTGGATTCTAGGGTCCTTAAGGTCAGAACTACACTCAGCTTCCTTTATAGAAGGAAATAAAGTGGACTTATAAACTGGTAGAAGTTGAAACTTAGTTTTCAATATATTATAAGTGTCCATCAAAGGTACATAATTTAACAAAGTATTCACCTCATTAATAACAATATCATCATCAACATCAAACCCAAAGTGGGCTAGGCATTTCTCTAATGGATCTTCTAACAGAGTGTTTGTAATGACTCCTAAACTAATGTTCCTATCATGTTCACCTCTTCAATGCACGAGTCATCTAGCTCAGGTGGTTGGTTACTAATATTAAAAATATTCAAATCAATAATCATATTACCAAAAAATAAGTTCATAATACCATTTCGACAGTTAATGATCGCATTAGATGTAGTTAAAAACGGGCATCCTAATATCACAAGTATCTGATTCTCTGGGTCAGGGACATGTTGGGTATCAAGGACAACAAATATCCACTGGATAAATAAACTTATCGACCTCAATAAGAACATCCTCTATGACACACGAAATTTTTTCACAGACCTATCAGCTAATTGCAGTGTTATCTGAGTAGGTTTCAAATCACCAAGTCATAGCTGGAGATACACATGGTACGAAAGTAAGTTCACACTGGCTCCTAAGTCAAGTAACGCTTTCTCAACATGGTAGTTACCTATTGTGCAAGAAATGCTTGGGGACCCTGGGTCTTTGTACTTATAAGTTATATTTTTCTGGATAATTAAACTCACATGACTAGCTAAAAAGGCTTTCTTTGGTACACTAAGCTTTCGCTTTCGCGTACACATATCCTTAAGGAACTTGGCATAAGTAGGAATATGCCATTGCATCTAATAAAGGAAGGTTGATAGTGACTTGCTTAAAAACCTCCAATATGTCGTTAAAGTTAGATTCCTTCTTTGTTGGTGCTAACAGTTATGGTAACAGGGCTCTGGGCACAAAATTTGGCTTATAAGGAACTGCATCGGGCTATTTAGAGACTTCATCAGTCTCTTCATCTACTGGCCCAGAAGGGTGAACCACAATATGTTCACTAACAGGCATGGTTACCTTGTTGTCTACCACTTTACCAATCCCAAGGGTTCTAATGAATTCACATGATTTGATGATTTCTCACCAGAAGATACTTCATGAACTCTCTAGGATTGAGTTGGATCTGACTAGGAAACTTACCTTTTTCTCTTTCTCTCAAAAACTCAGCGATTTGACCAACCTGGGTTTCTAAATTAGAAATAGCCCGATTGTTAGCCTGAACAATCTTTTGATTTTCTTGTAAACTTTGGTTGACTGACTGCCGAAAATCTTTAGTGTCCTGAGTTAATAAGGAGAGAGACTCTGCTAAACTCATGAATGTCTTATCTATCGGATTTTGAAATTGTGCCAGTTCTGAAGGATTCTTAGTATATCCAAAACCTGGGGGAACCTTAGAATTACTAGAGTGACCTTGACTCTGGCCCTTAGACCAAGAAAGGTTAGGATGGTTTCTCCAACCAGGGTTATAGGTTTATGAATAAGGGTCAAACTTCCGATGGTTATCAAATCTAGTGTTATTATAAAGAGCATGGGCGTGCTCTTCAACAGTATGTCCTTCCCAAAATGGCTTGGGATCAATTCCACAACTAGATTGACTCAGTTCTAAAGCTTCTATCCTTTTTGATATAACTGCTATTTTGGCATATGATTCAAAAGATCCTTCTACCCTATTGACATTTCCTCTACTTACAAGAATTTTTTTCTGGGGCTCCCTACTATTTTCCCATTGCTGGGTTTTTTCGGCGATTTCATTCAAAAATGTCATCGCACCATCGAAAGATTTATTTTCAAACCCACCTATGCATAAAAACTCAACCATGGTTGTTGTCGAGTAATCTAAACCCTTATAGAGGATCTGAACTAGCCTTATTTTGTTAAAACCATGATGAGGACATTGTGATAATAAGTCATTGGACCTTTCCAAATACCTATATAAAGATTCACCCTCTTGTTGAGCAAATGTGCAAATCTACTGCCTAATAGTTGATGTTTTATGACTAGAAAAAAACTTATGGAAAAAGGCAGATATAAGTTGTTCATAGGTTTCTATGGACTCAGAAGTCAAACTATATAGCCAAGATTTGGCTTTGTCTCTTAGTGAAAAAGGAAACAATCTAAGTTTCAATGCTTCATCATCTAGGTCCTTAATCCTAATGGTACTACATATTTCCTCAAAATCCATAACATGGAAATAGGAGTTTTCATTTTCTTTTCCTAAGAAGATTGGGAGCATCTGTATGGTCCCAGGTCTTAACTCATAGTTTGCTTCAGTTTCAGCTAACTTGATACATGATGGACGAGAAGTCCTAGTCGGATTCAAAAAAGCTTTTAAAGTTACCATTGCTGGCGCTATCAAAGGACTAGGAGTAACTTCTTCACATAGTGTCAAGTTCTCAAAATTGAAATTTCCAAAAACAGGCCCTCAAAGGAAGAATCTTCAAGGTCCTCGTTTCCAGGGACAAAACTATTAGGTTTGTCACTAATCAAACGACCTAGAGTGTCTCTTTTCCAAGCTCGCTCAATGATGATTTCGAGCGGTCTTGGCATACACTAAAAAAAAAAATCCTAATGGGAAGGGAATTCTAAACAATCACAAGCAAGGCTGACTCAACCAAATCAAACCTATTAAATTTAGCAAACATAAAACATGATGACTCCAATTAGATTGTTTCTAGACCAGCTTCTATTCTTTCAAAATACAACTAGTTACAGTTTTAGCAAACCTCTTAGAACAATCCGAACTAGATTAAGTCGAATAGAAACATGATAAGCTCTAAGGAGCTTTGATAACCCTGTATCTTTGACAACATTTTCTTGGGTTACAAGGCGGCTCGAATCAACTTAAAATAATCTTCCTGGACTTTAAGTTAGGCTAACAGAGTAACCATTACAGTCCTTTTGAACGATTTTCCAATAAGCTCGATACCCTATCAGTCTTCTTTCTAGTAAAATTTTAAGGATTATGGGGACTTTTCCCTTAGAGTTTCTGATCGTCTGTACGCCAAAAACAAGGTACCATAAATAAAAAAAGAAACAAGTAAAAGAAGAAAAGAAAGTGAAAGAGATGAGTTGGCTGATGACATGTGGCAGAGAAAGCTGGTGGGGATGGTTGTTGGGTATAAAAGAAAACATTGAAAACAGAAGGGATTGAATGGGGATTCAGTCTGGAGGCTACGTCTGGGGTGGTGGATATTTCTTGGTTGGCGGTTGAAGGCGGAGACAGTCTGAGAGGAAAGTGGAAGTCCAAAGGGCATAAAGGAGGGTTTAGATTTTCTTACTCTTTGCTTATGTTATTTATTTTTGATGGGTTTTAAAACATCCATAACCATGTTCTAATTACCTTGTAACTAGGGTTTTACCTTGAAATCACTTCGAATTTTAGACCAATTAAATTTAATTATGTAGTAATAGACTATTATGATTTGAATATAATTAATTCTTGATTGTTGTTTATTGATTAATTGAAAAATTAGTATTTGCTTCATCGGTTCTGTACAATACAGTAACCTCTGTGCGTAATTAATTGGGTCACAAATATATTTGTATTATTATTTGATATTCCATACTTGGGTTAAATTCTTTGATGGGTATGTTTAGAATTGCAAGTACTATTTATGAGCCAATATTTAGTTTCGTATAATTTTCTCACTAACGCAATTTGATGGTGTTTGCTGAGACTTAGAGATTTTGATACGCCATGCTTAGGGTATCCCAGTGATATTTGCGACCCTAATACATATAATATATGATGTCGATAGAACGAACAATAGATAAATATTCAGGAGTTATGTTTTATTTCAGTGATTTAATAGAAATAGTGATGGATATTAAAAACCATGGTAACCGATTCTCTCGGTGTATTTACTTTATTAGTTTAGTTAATTTTATTTGTCTCATCCTTAGTTCTAAAAATCCCAAAAATATTGTTTATGATTAGTCAATTAGAGATACTGATTACAGTATTGTCTCCGCTCCCTGTGGATCCGATCCATACTTGTCGCTTCTACATTGTAGATGCCGCGCTATTGCGGTTATTATATATAAGGTTTTCCAAAATCCTACCGAAAGTTTGTAAACTTCTGGATGGAAGGAGATTGTGAGAGAATCATAAACTACACCAAAGGAAAACAATCCTTGATGTCTTGGCAGAATAAAAAAATAATAAAAAAAATAATTATTATTCTTCAACAATGTAGGAATTTTTTGGGTATCATTTACATTAGCATGAAAGAAAATCAGACAACTAATAAACTGGCTATGAAAGCAAGAAGATCGTCCTTATTCAATACATGGTTTTCTTTAAAACTTAACTTCTTGTGTAACTTTATTTCAGTAGATAAGGCTTACCAATAGTTCTAATGTAATCCCAATTGAAGAGAACATCCACACAAGAATACTGCATGTTTCTACTGATGAGTATAATTCTCAGTTATGAACAAATAACATTCTTAGTATTTTTTATTGATGATCTCTCCTCAATTGGCTAGTCCTTTGTTTTCTTTGTTTTTTTTGTTCTCTTTGTCTTAGCTTTTGCTTATTTGTATGGTTATTTGTTTGCAATATATCATCCAATTCACAAAAAAAGAGATATATAATTAATTATAGATTATTTTAATCCTGATATTATTACAAGAACCAATTTATTTTAGGACGTACCAATTTAATTTTTGGGGTTGTTTTTTCTAAAATTTAATATACTCTTAACTAAATTACTCGTAATAAAAATTAATCAAAAATTATATAGGAAAAATAATTATTCATTTACAACCGAATGATACTATTTTATCATTTTATGGAGCCCTTCAACAAAACCAGCTTTCTTTGTACCTATATCATTTCATTTTCGAACAAAATTTAAAGATTTTAATATGCATAATTAGTATTAAAAGATGGACTTTTATCTGAAGCCCATATCTAATGAATAATAACAGCTGACAACTTGTCACAAAAGCCCAATAGCCTTTTCTTTTTTTCATCTGCTTTCCTCGATCGAAGTTTTTCTTAATATAATAATATAATAAACCCTAAAATCTCCCACACTCACCAAGAAAATCTATCTATTCATCCCCAAATCTTTTCGATTTCCCCCAATTCTTCCTCTCTGCAAAACCCTAACTCCATCCTTCAATGGCGAAGAAACGAAGAGTTGAAGATGAAGAAGACACAGACCCAGAAATAGATTCAGAAGAAGAAGTAGAAGAAATAGAAGAAGAGGAGGAGGAAGAAGAAGAAGAACAGGAAGAGGAAGAAACAGAAAAATCAGTCGAATCTGAGGCTGAAGGAGCAGAAGAAGAAGATTTAGCAAAAGTTCTCGAAATATTCAGTAAAGAACAATTAGTTGATATTATTCGTTCAGCATCAACACAGAATAAAAAACTAATTGAAGATATTCATAAATTAGCTGATCAAGATCCATCTCATCGGAAATTATTTGTTCACGGATTAGGTTGGGAAACAACATCAGATAAACTCAGAGAGATTTTTTCTACCTATGGTGAACTTGAAGATTGTAATGTTGTTGTTGATAAAAATACAGGAAAATCAAAAGGATATGGATTCATATTATATAGACATAGAAAATCTGCTTCTAAAGCTTTGCAAGAGCCACAGAAGAAGATTGAGAATCGAATGACTGCTTGTCAATTAGCTTCTTCTGGACCTGTTAATATTCCTTCTCAACACCAGCAGCAGCAGCAGCAATTTCAACAGATGAATCATCATGTCAAGAAGAATGGTAATTCTTTGGCAGGGGTGTCGCCAGAGTCGTTGCAGAGGAAAATCTATGTAGGTAATGTACAATCTGAGATTTCTGCTGAGAAATTACACTCGTTTTTTTCCAAGTATGGTGAAATTGAAGAAGGTCCATTAGGGTTTGATAAAAACACTGGGAAACCTAAAGGGTATGCTTTATTTATATATAAAACTGTTGAAGGTGCAAGAAAGGCTTTAGAAGAACCTAGTAAGAGTTTTGAAGGACATGTGTTGTTTTGTCAGAAAGCTACCGATAATAATAAGCAGAAGTCAGGTTCTGGTTCTACACCTGTACCTACTGGGAGTTTGCCTATGAAGATTGATGGATTTAATCATGTTGGTAATCCTGGAGTTGGTGGGTTTAATCCACAGCCTGGTGTTGGTGCTGGTTTTAATCCTCAGAATGGTGTTATGGGTCATCATGGGCTTATGGTAAATCAGGGACTTATGGGTGTTCCACAACCGTATGGTCAAGGGATGCAACCAATTCAAGCTGCATTAGCTGTACTTGCTGCTGCAGGGCAGAATCCAGGTGCTTTTGGAGTGATGAACCCTGCTTTAGCAGGTTTTCATCCAGCTTCAATGGCACCTATGCAACCAGGATTGGGAGCTTTTGGAATGGGTAACCCAATGTATCAGAATCCACAAGGTCCTCAACTAAATACTTCATTTCAGGTTAGACCCCCTGGGCAAGGTCCTGCCAAGAGACCCGCTTTGGGACCAACAGGAGGATATGTAGCCCGCTGAGGTAACAACATATATTGTTTATTTTGTTTTTGATGTGATGTATCTTTTATCCGGAATTTTTTTTGATCATGTTTTTGCTAATCAGTGATTACTATGTTTTCAATTTGAGAATTCAGAACGTGGTTATTCGTGTTGCTTTAAAGAATGAAGATTTTAAGCCATGGAGCTTGGGAGAAATGAACGTGTTCAGGCTCATTGATTATTCTGAAAAAAGGAACTTTTTCGGGTTTTAGTTTTATCCTTTTTGTGGATGTATTTGTTTTTAGATTTTTACCTTTTCTTATGTCCTTTTTTAAGTTTTATCGGTTTCTCTTTTGTAATTTAACTATTCTAAATATCTGTCTTTACTAGCTTTTGATTGTGGACAAGTTTTTGAGACATAAAGTAGTAGATTTCTATCTTTATCTCGCGCCTTGTTGTTTTAGTATTCCGTAACTCTTGACAATGTCATTGACTGCTGCGTTCTTGAATGGTTTCAAACTTTTCATGGTTGATGTTGCACACCTCATCTCTCATCTCACTCTCACATGACAGTATTGGATTTTCGCTCTGATACAGCTATGCATAATAATTGTAATTGTTCATGCGCTTGGTCCAGTTTGTCCTGATTTCCTGGTACTTCAGGCTGCCGACAATATTTGGTTAAATGCTGCAGCTTGTAGTCCACTCCACTATATCCTCTCCGGTTGAATGTGAAAAGCCAAATCACGCTTCACCATACAAGAAAGTAATCAGATCATTCTTTTCAGGACCATGAAAAGAACTTGGGATTTCTTAAGCCTTACATGGTAAGTCTCTTTGAGCTACTCTTCTTATATTCTGCAAAATCTTCTGAAGTTATATTGCATGTGCCTACATGGTGATCTGTATGTATGCTGCAAATTTACTTTGAGATATTCATGATTATTTTGCTCGAGGATGTCAAAAGTTTTTCGTATTGGATTTATATTATTGTTGATTATCCCTTCTTGATTATTGGTTAACGTCATGAATGGTGACATAAAGATAGTTTGCTGGTCTTGCTTGGTGTGCCTGAAACATGTGACTTTGAACTTGTGTTTTAACTTCTTGAGTATGTTAAATAGTGCATTACGTTTCAAAATTTTGGTTCTCTATCTCAAAGGGCTGCTTGATGGTGTCTAGTTTGATGTCAATGATCTTGGTATCATTGAGCTGAGGAGAACCTATATCCAACAGTACCTATCTCAGATTTTCTGTTGTACCATACTGCTTTTTTATCGCCTATGTTTGAATATGCTAAGAGAGTCTAGGACTATATGTAAGCTATTGTTGCATTGCTTTATTATGTTTGTATAAATATACCTAGTTCAGGAGTTCCTCTGGTTATTACACCATCAAAATGAGAATTAGATTAAGTATGTTCGAGTATGCTAAACTACACCATGTCATCATAAGCTATTGTTTTCTGTTGTGCCATACTGCTTTTGTATCGCCTATGTTTGAATAGGCTAGGAGAGTCTACATGATAAGCTATTTTGCGTTGCTTTATTATGTTTGTAGAAATAATCCTAGTTTAGGAGTTCCTCTGGTAATTACTAAAAGTAGATTAAGTATGTTTGAATATGCAAAACTACATCATAGGACATTGTTGCATTGCTTAATTATGTTTATGGAAATAAACCTAGTTAAGGAGGCCCTCTGACATTTACACCCTGAAATTTAGAAGTAAAATTGTATTTCCGGTAACAAAAATATCACACAGAATTTACAGATGATGGAAGGCTAACTGTTTCTGAACAGCAGAAGAACAATCTCCAGCATCTTGTATTGAAGTTGTTTAATCTTTTTTTTTATTGTTTTATACCCAAGACTTCATGGATTTACCTATGCCATTACCAAATATTTTGTACTCAACTTTTCGTTTTAATTTCCTTTAAATTTTGAAGATGTTACACATTGGCAAATTGATTTGTATGCCCAGTGTGCTGAATTTCGATCTCTAAGCTGGCTTTGTTGTCATTTGTTAGGCCGGTATGGTGGTCTTCGAATATTTATAGTTACATTACACTTTTTTATAAAACAGAATAACTAGAAACGAGCTTCTTCAAAATTTGCAATTACCATCTTCGATAGCTCATGATTAGTATGTAGGTGGTTCTTTTTGTTATCTTCAAGATGACTTCCTCTTAGATGAATGCAATGCCACTGGTGGAAACGTTCATAATTGTTGGATACCCAAAACTTAGATCTGTTCTGGGTGTCACTTATCATCACCATGTGAGTACGCTTTTTTCTTGTTTCATGGTTTCAACATCGTATCAAAAAGCAACTAGCCTCAATATCTCGACCTTCTTGAGATAAGATGAGAGATTTCAATGGAAGAGGAAAACCTGAAAATAAAGAGAAGGCTGGCGGGAAAAATGTGACTAAATTTTCTGAGGACCTAAGGATCATTTAGGGGACGGCAAAGGTGCTAGATAATACAAGAATCAAGAAGGTATATTTGGAAATCAATAGATTCCTGATTGTACCTGTTGTCTGTAGGAGGGGTGTACATTATTTGGTTTGCCATCTGTGCAACGCTCACAGAAGAACGACACTAACTTTGGCTTGGCAGGTCATACAAGACCACACAGATGCAATACTTGAAGCACTGGAAGGTCGAAGTTTACGTATAAAGAGTGTGTATAAATAGTGAAATTCTATATCAACTCTTGAACTTTTCTTTTGAAATTTGTGATTGTGTATTGTTTTCCGGTCATCTCTTCCTAAAAACATGAGGATTGTTTCGTATTTTGATTGCTCGACAAACACTTTGTTGTGAGGAAAGACCATTCTGATTTATAATTCTCATTGCAGAATGTCTTCTATTGAGAACAATAAAGAAAAAGCAAACAAAATTAGCTAGATAGTGCTCCAAAAGAGAGACAATCCAATCACAGAATCTAGCTCATTATATGGAGGAGTTCTACTAGTTAGGTCCCTGATGCCGCACAAGATCGATTGAATTGTTGTAGCATTTTCTGATTTTATGTAACCATCATATTAGAAGTGGTCGTAGCAACTGCCAATGCATTCACATTACCTGCAATAATCTCCATGTCATTTTGGACCCTGTCGTTTGGAAGAGTAACACACTGGGGATGGATATTGAGACCAGATGGATCATATATGTAACTCCACGGAGACGAAGAAACAAGGCTTCCTCAGATTGCACACGGGGCATCAGGAACGACCGGAACTGATTGAAGCTTGAGAATTATTTGAGATGGAAGTCTGAAGCATGTAGGGTGAATGAAGAAGTAATGGTCCTCGTCGTCGCTCTTTTCAGCAGCACCGGATGAGCATTTGTAGAAGAGACCTTTGACATCATCACCACAGACACCGCAAGGACGCAACTGATCATCACCATCATCTTCCTCGTGTCCCTCCCATATCCGTTCCAATTGATGGTTAGGGTGAAAGTTAGAGGTGAGATACTCAGGACAGGTAGCACAATCCTCGTGCAGTCGAAAGCACAATTTACTGCTTTGTGACTTTTAACCTCTCACAGAAACAGTTTACTGCTTATTATCTCAGTGAGTTTATTGGCCTATGCCTCTGTTGAATTTATTGATCCACGGACCATATGACTTACTTGAATCAATTAATGATGTATCAGGCAAAACATATATGAATCGTGGCATTGTAGGAGGGGTTTGCGATCGGTGCAACACTCGCACTCTGATTCATAATTCGGGTGATTGCTGCAGAAAAAGAAAATAAAAATGAAGCAAGAAAATGGGGCAATCCGAGAATTGAACTCGTGACCTCTCGCACCCTAAGCGAGAATCATACCACTAGACCAATTGCCCTCCGTTTGGTTTTCCACAGATTCTTTTTTACTTATAAATTATCTGCAAAATCTATTAATTCCGTTTGATTTTGGACTCCCAGTTTAAGTCTAACTCTAAACATATAAATTCGATGTATATTTTTCCTTTGACTCAAATAACCAAAACAAAACTCTACAGAAAAAAAGGTCGATCGAAGCTAAAATTGGTTTTTCGCAATGCTTTGCAGATATCTGAGGTTGAAATAAGTTACTAGTTCGATTGCAGTAGAAATTTGTGGAAAAAAAACATAAGATGAAGGTTGGTGGGTTCTCTGTTGGAAAGAGCTACTTGGATTGTTATCTACAAACACTAAACTAGTTGATGATGAGATTCTCGCGGTGGATGATAAAACTCTTATCAAGCTAATTTGTTAACAAATACGATGTTACACTTGATGTTTGTATATCATCAAAACTCTCACAATCCAAAATTATTAGCCCCCATATGAGTAGAATCCACAATCAACGCTCGAGCTCGATTTACTGTCTGTAATTTACTGAGCTAATCCCAATAGGTATTGTTCTTAAGTTTGTTAAGTCTCTAATTATGCTCAAACTTTAAATATGATAGTCAGTTACGAAGAGGATAGATGTCTGTGTAGATGATGAAACAGTGAATTAATTGAACTGAAAAGATGCTCAGTTCGCTTTTCATTCTCTTCTTGTAGGAGTCCATAAATGGACTGTTTGTTACAAGTGGACTATCTTCTTCACCTTATACCATGTTTTTAAAGTTTTATGAAACTTTTTTGCCGGGTTGTTGACCGTTTTTGTCTACTGTATATGAGTTTGCAGTGTATTGGACTACGAGTTGCTTGATTTAGAGATATCGACAACCTCCATTGTTGGTTCGATTGTCAAATGTTAATGCCGGAATACCTCTTCTGGTTTCCAGGTATTCTTCATTTAAGACTTGAATTTCCTCGGCCATTCATTTTATAGAGATTTGAAGAATCGATGGTAAACACAGTTTGCATTTCTTGTCTTTTTGCAGTGGAGATCAAGATTCTGTTAATCCATTAACTAAGCCGGACACTAGTTCATGGACTTGCCAAGGAATTAGAACTCTATGTCACTGCACCTTACAAAGTTTGGTTTGAAGGTCGCTGTATCAACAGGTAATTTCTTTTACTTTCTCGATGTTACTAATAGCAATACCAAACAGCCATACAACAAACTAATTTGCTTGGTTGTTTCTTTATTTCTTTCATTATGCTTTGAGGAATTCAGATTTGATGTTCTGTAATTCGGTATTTAAATATTTACAACATAACTTTTACTTTCATTAATATTTGAATCTCTTTTTGTCTGTCCTACTGATGTTGTTGGGGACGATACGGTGGAGATAGGCTGGGACGAAAGCGAAAAAGGTGCTGCCACTTGCAAGAAATATGGGTTCGGAGTTTTTGTGTATGATTAAAGAAACTAAAGATTTTGGAATGGCTCTTGGGATCCCATGCTTGGACAGGTAGTCGATGTTAATATAATATTGATTTGAACAAGTTGCAGGTAATTTATTTTTTAATTTCCTGTAAAAAATGCGGATGAAATCCCATGATATTGATTGAACAAGTTTATAATAAGTACCATGTTATTCAATACTAAAATATGCTCAATTTGTATCCCAAATTGTAGTGACAAACTTCCAATTATAGGAAGTAGCTGTCTTTTTTGTTGTAATTTTAAGTATCTTACATATGTAATTGTGACTGAGACTGATCATGATTGTATAATAGAATTGATCGAATTGTGCTTTCATATTTCATATTTGATGGAAAATGGAATGGTTGGCTAGGTGCCTGTATCCAGGTGCAGGAAAATTTTGATTTTGGCAATTTCCAATTGTAAAGTTTTTTTTTAAAGCTAATCTAATTTTGAGACGCGTATAAGAGTAATAAACAAAAAATCTACAAGTGGCAAAACAACTAAGACGGATATGTATGTGTTGCGACATATAGTAAAAGTCTCTTAATTAGTTTATACGTCGCTATAATTAGCCAGAAAAAAATAAAAATAGTTCACTTATAAAGTGTCGCTAATTAATTTAAGAGACACTTAAATATGTGCAGCTTAAATTAATTAAGAGACTCCTAAAAGTGTCTCGTTATACGTCTCAAATATTCCAGACGCACGATTTGAGACACTTATATGTGTCTCTTGAATTAATAACAACGAATATAAATGTCTCATAATTGTTGATTTGTTGTAGTGGTGCCTTATTTTCCTCTCTGCCATTCCATTTTGCTGGGGCGTATTGGGACAAGAAGAGGCAACAATGATGCCAACTGCATCAAGATATTCTTTGAATTGACCCTTGATCAACTAAAAGGCACCATCACATTGAAAAGTTTTGATGGATGATGACAATAGGTTCTCATTCATAGTTTTGAAATGCCTAAAATAGGTGAGACTCTCAGATCTCTCTTTCATGGGATATATCCAATGAAAAAGACTACAGTCATCAAGAAACAATATGAAATATATATACCCTAAAGTGGATAGATGTGGTGACGGTCCCCAAATGTCATAGTGAATCAAGAAAAGAGTAGAAATGGATGTTCTTGTGGACATTTAAAAAGGGAGCTTCTTGCTCTTTCCAAGTTGACATGAATGACAGAAAGAATCAGAAGTGGATGAAGACAAAGTAATGTGATGGTCTTGCTGAAGTTTGTGAATGATGTTAGAAGCAGGATGCCCCATTCTCTTGTGCCAGATATTTGGATCAGTGGTGATTGACACTAGAGTTATGGGTTCAACAGAAGTAGGTGATGAAATTAGGTACACATTGTTGGTTTTGACACCTTCTGCTAAGATTTGTTCAGTAACAACATCCTTGATTTCATATCCCCATGGTGAAAATGAAAAAGTGCAGTTGTGTTGTTCAGTGATTTGACCAATAGATATTAAGTTCTTTTGAATGATGGGAACATAACAAATATTAGACAAGTTGAATAAAGCAGCGGAGGTATGCAAAACAGAGTTACATATTAAGGTGATAGGCAGAAACTGTTCATTTCCAACCATGACTTGAGAAGAACCATTGTAGTTTGAGGTGTTGGTGAGAAGAGAAGAATCATTTGTGATATGATGAGAGGCTGCAGAATCAGGTAACCACGGAGTAGCAGCTGGAAAGGATGACATTTCAGAGAAAGATGCAGCATGGACCTGAATGCAAGCATTTGCTTGTGGGTTTTGATGTTGTGGTGGAACATTTCTAACTGGAGGATTTTGAACACAAAAATGTGCCTGATGATTTGAAGGGATTTGCGGTGTGAATTTGGATTGAGTACTACCATATCTAGAAGGTGTTTACCTGAATCTGCATTTGCTGGCTGAGTCTGACATTCCATAGTGGTGAAATCAGTGAAGGCAGGTGGGGTTCTATCAGATTTGTATGGTCTGGGTTGAAATGAGGGACCAGATCCAACACCAGAACCACTAGAACTACCAGATCCAAAAGTTCTTTTTGTGAAAAAAGCAGAGGATGTAGCAAGATCTTGAGCAGTAGAAGTCTCAAGAGCTTGACCCTTTAACCACTGCTCATGGTTATAAGTCTATATTTGAGAGAAGCAAAGGAGAGATCGGTATCTCTATTTTGAACTGCGACAATAAAATCATTGTATTCTCTTCTAAACCATTGAGCACATACATAACAAGATCATTGTCAGAAGCAGCTTCATTTATAGCAGCTAAAGAATCATTTGTAGATTTAATCTCATGAAGATAAGTAGAAATAGATGAAGCACCACGACGTAAGTTATGAAGTTGATTCCTAAGCATAGACTTTCTTGCAGTAAACTGATTTGTAAAAGAGGTAGAAAGATAGTTCCAAACCTCAGCAGCAGTGCTACATCCAAGGACATCAGTTGTAACAGAAGTAGAGAAAGTAGCATTCAAACAGCTATTAACAAATTTGTCCCATTTTAGCCATTTGAAGTAAGAAGGATTAGTTTCATCTTTATCTCCAACTTAAATGGTTGCTGGGGGTGCAGGAAGAGATCCATCCAGATAATCAAAAAGACTGGTACTGATAAGAATAGAAGATAGTTGAGACTTCCAAACAAGATAGTTAGTCTCATCAAGTTTAATAGATATGAAGTGAGCTATATTTGTAAAAGATAGATCTATAGTGATCTCATAGTGTAACTGAGACAAGTCATTGGACTGAGACATTATTCAGCAGATGAAAGAAAGAACCAAAAGTTGTTGAAGTTTGGTGAAGTGTGATGAAACAGATGAAGATAAATGAGTGTATTGAAGTGTTGTCAAATTTGATGAAGTGTAATAAAATTTGGTAAAGTATGATGGCAGCGGAAGCAAAGAAGGACAACCCTGTGGAAGGGAAACCTTAAAAGGATCTAAACCGGACGAATGATACCATGTTAGAAGTTTTCGTTGTAAGAAAGTTGTACTTCATTAATAATTTCAATGAACTTACATAGAGTCACATATTGAGCTTAACTAGAGAGGAAAGAGTAAAAGACAAGTTACATAGTAAAGAATAAAAACTAAAGCAGTGAAAGTAAATAACTAGAGGATAAGCTAAGTGACTCAAAAGCTAAAACAGAGATACTCTAATACCTCAACTCCAATTCTTTTATCACTAGCTATGTCAATCTTGAAGCACTATTCTTCTTCAACATCATCTAGTGTCGACGAACAATCTGTTAATAACCCTTCTTATGAAATAATTCCACTTACAATCTTTGATAAAGCTACTCATGATTGTCATGAAGATGTGTATCGTGTATTTAAACCACCTATGCCACCAAACGAAGTCCTGAAAGATGCACTCTCAAAAGTTCTTGTTCATTACCCACACTTGGCTGGAAGGTTCATAACTGATAATCTAGGCCGAAAATGTATTGTTCTAAATAACGCCGGATTTCGCATAATGGAAACTTGCTTTCCTACCACAGTGGCCGAGCAACTCTCATTAGATAGGTCAAAAGATACTAGTCATCTTCTTCCACCTGTTGAAGGAGTTGAACAGCTGTGTCAGGTTCAACTCAACCGTTACACATGCGGTGGTCTAGTTTTGGGCTTCACTTCTCATCATCGTGTTGCTGATGGCCAATCAATCTTTGGCTCTTTCTTTGTTTCATGGTCAAGAAGGGTTCGTGGTCTCGACATAAAATTACCTCCTTATCATGATCGACTAGCTGTTTCTCAACCAAGAAACCCACCAAGAGTTGAATTCGATCACGGGTCAATTGAGTTCAAAAAGACTCGGATTAATCTCGACACCACTCCGGTGATATCTTCTTCATTTGAAACTGTGATTGTTAATTACTCCGTTGAGTCATAAACAAGCTGAAAGTTATGGTCAATCATAATAATTCATATGAAAGATACAGTACTTTTGCGTGTTTGCTTTCGCATGTATGCAAGAAGGTAACTCAAGTTAGAGGGCTTGGCTTAGAAGAGTCAAGTCAGGTGAGAATAGCAGTGAATGGAAGAACACGAATATCTGAACTGGCACTACCAATGGAGTATTTTGGTAACTTGGTACTTTGGGCTTATCCAAGATTGAAGGTGAAGGAACTATTGAATGTGAGTCATGCATATATTGCTAAAGCGATCCTTGATGAAGTAAGTCGTGTCAATGATAGGTACTTAAAATCATTTATAGGTTTTAGAGCGGCAATAGATGGAAGTGGTGACGAGCTGCAAGAGACGACACCTGAGTTTGGAAGCACTCTGTGTCCAAATTTGGAAGTGGATAGCTGGTTGGGGTTTCCGGTTCATGATATTGATTTTAGTAGCGGAAGTCCTTGTGCTATAATTCATCCCAGTACCCAATTTGAAGGTTTAGTTGTTTTTACGCCTGCAGGTACTGAATATGGTTGGGTGGATGTAAAACTTACTCTTTTCGCCGAACATGTTCCTCTCTTTAAGAAGATTGCTCACTCTGTCGATGGTAAACTCATCACAATGTAACTTTTGTTTGCATTTTTGTTTTGTTTTTTTCTTTGTTCAATAATACGTCCACACCCGTACATGCATCCCATTCAAAAATCAGCAAAAAAAAATCAAAAGGTCAAAAAGAATATTATGGGGCAATCCGAGAATTGAACTCGGGACCTCTCGCACCCTAAGCGAGAATCATACCACTAGACCAATTGCCCATTCGGTGATGTACTTTAGCTTCTTTTTAATTTAAATCTACTAAATGGATTAAGTCTTTTTAGATTCCCACGGACTTTTAACTTTAATTTGATATGTGTATTCCCTCTATGACTCAAATAACCAAACCAAAACCCTATAGAAAAGAAGGTGATCTAGGCTAAAATTGGGTTTTCCCAATGCTATGCAGGTATCTAAGGTTCTATTCTGTGTCTCTTTATAAGTAAAAAAAGAAAAAAAAAAATAGGGTTGTAGTTCAAGTGCATTCGCAGTAGAAATTTGTGAATAAAAGATAAGATTAATGTTATTGTTCTATGCATGGGACGGGTTCTATGTTGGAGACAACTACTTGGGTTGTTATCTAAAAATACTAAACAAGTTGATGATGACACTGAGCTGCTTGATCTCGCGGTTGCTGATAAACCTCTGAAAAAGCACCAAGCTGATCTCCCTGATCTGCCACATTCTGATTCTTCCCTCATGCGACTTTCATATGCCAGAAAACAAATTGATAATGGAAACGTTTTATTATAAAAGAGGTGAGTTGTTGGTGAGACAAAACGAAAGATTATTCCTTTACAATCTTAATTTAAGTACATGCAGAATTGTTGAGAAAAAAGGACTCATGAGTGTTACTCGTGTTTTCGAACACTAGTTTATTTTGATAGCTGGTATCACTGTACCGTATTGATAAAAATTATTGCATAATGATACTAATGATCAGAATTTAAAACTCACGGAGCATCAAATATTATACCAATAAAAAAAATAATTCATTTTGATAATTTTTCTTTTTTTTTATAACTATGTATCTTTTTCGGGTGAATGATTTTTTTTTAATTACTTAATTATTGGGTGCTCATTCAGTTATTTGAAATTCACTAATACCAAATTCTTTACCGATTCAAGAAAAAAACAGTAAAAAATGGTAAACTAAGGATAACTCAAATAGGAAATCTATAAGGGATATCATATTAGAAACGTGCCACGCTCCGACTGGTCTTCTCAACCCCTGGTCTGTATCGAAGCAGGTTTTGGATATGGAGGCAATTTGAAACCAAACATCTGTACACAAAACAAAGGAGTTGTGCTTCTTCATTCATGGCCTAGAGATATGTCTAAGCCAACTTGGCAAAGAGAATCAAACTCAAAAAATCTGTCTCGACCAATAAGAAAGCAGTTTAAGATCTCTTATTCAAAATACGAATCCTCTATTTAAAGAAACCAACTGCAACGACCAAAAACATCATCTCTCTTGCAATCAATTTTTAATTTAGTTTAGCACTTCAATTTGCTCATACATCAGTTAGCCATGGCAGCTTCTACAATGGCTCTATCTTCACCCGCATTGGCCGGTAAGGCACTTGTTCCTTCCAGCTCTGAAGTTTTCGGTGAAGGAAGAATCTCCATGAGAAAAACCGTTGCAAAGCCAAAAACCGTTTCATCAAGCCCATGGTACGGACCTGACCGTGTTAAGTACTTGGGACCATTCTCTGGCGAATCTCCATCATACTTGACTGGTGAATTCGCCGGTGATTACGGTTGGGACACCGCTGGGCTCTCTGCTGATCCAGAAACCTTCGCCAAGAACCGTGAGCTCGAGGTCATTCATTGCAGATGGGCTATGTTGGGAGCTCTTGGATGTGTTTTCCCCGAACTATTAGCTCGCAACGGTGTTAAATTTGGTGAAGCCGTTTGGTTCAAGGCCGGTTCACAAATTTTCAGTGAAGGTGGATTAGACTACTTGGGTAACCCAAGTTTGGTTCATGCTCAGAGCATCCTTGCCATTTGGGCAACACAAGTTATCTTGATGGGAGCAGTTGAAGGTTACAGAGTTGCAGGAGGACCATTAGGTGAGATCGAAGACCCACTTTACCCCGGTGGAAGCTTCGACCCATTAGGCTTAGCTGATGACCCAGAAGCTTTTGCTGAATTGAAGGTGAAGGAGATTAAGAACGGGAGATTGGCTATGTTTTCCATGTTTGGATTCTTTGTTCAAGCAATTGTGACCGGAAAGGGTCCTTTGGAAAATTTGGCTGACCACTTAGCTGACCCCGTCGCCAACAACGCCTGGAACTACGCCACAAACTTTGCCCCCGGCAAATGATCTGACAATCAGATGAAGTGAACGTGTTGTCTTTGAATTTGCATTTTGAAGAATTGTTTGACGAGCGTTTGTAATGTACATTTTATTTGTGTTTATGTAGTTTTGTGGCTCTCTCAAATTTGGAACCTGTGTTCGCATTTTTCTTTCCTTTGTTCAATGATCGTATTCAATAATGTGGCTGAGTTGAGAATATGTCGAACCAGTCGAGCAATTACACATGAGCAGTGACCTTTTGATTTGGTATTCAGATTCAAACGTAAAACGTTTAAAAGTATACATTGATGACCAGTTGAGTGCAGCAGTAAATTATGTACCTAAGAAATATCCAAGTAATCATGCGATACAAACTCAAGAGTCAAGATCCAGTGTTTCCAAGACTTGCTCTGCAACTTCGGCGGGGAAGATTACAGAATGGGTACACAGCCAAATTGTAGAAGCATTACTGGACCACACATTTTAGATACACCATAGTTCCTTATAGAAGACATTTAATTTCAGAAAAGAATTTCATATGTTGACACCAAAAGGCATCAGATGGGCTTGAATATCTGTTTTTCTCAACTATCCAAGTACCAACCACTCCCAAAGCAAACAAAATCAGTTAATGGCAGTATGTGCCTTAATTCCTGCTGCTGCTGCCATGCATGCACCTACCGGCTACAGGGAACACCTAATGCACCTAACTGTGACAATTTCCTTTACGTGCACATCCTCTTCCCTACACGTACTTCCCATGCAGACCCCAACTCCTCTTATATATTCTCCATCCCCATTTTTCAGTTCCACAATCAAATCACCAAATAACTTTCAAACATATTACTTTCATCTTCCAGTTTTGTTGAAAACAATGGCTCAATTCACAACCCTAACAGCTCTCTTTTTGGTACTATTAACAGTTGTGAACGCATCACAGCAATCAGAGAGGTGCAAAAGAGAGATGCAGGGGATGCGTATGAATATGTGCCAACAATACCTACAACAATCAACACAAGGTCTGATGATGGTAACTACTAATCCAACAGGACAAATGAAACAACAATGTTGCAGAGAGATGGGGGAAGTGAGTGAAAACTGTAGGTGCGAAGCAGTGAACATGATGATGCAAGACATGATGCAAAGAGGAGAATACCAAGGTCAAGAGATGCAAGAAATGATGCGGACTGCAAGACAGCTACCTTCTATGTGTAATATGCGGCCTCAATACTGTGAAATTCACAGAACTGAAATTGAAACAGGGCGGCAATCAGAGAGGTGCCAAAGAGAGATGCAAGGGATGCATATGAATATGTGCCAACAGTACCTACAACAATCAACACAAGGTCCGATGGTAACTACTAATCCAATAGGACAGATGAAACAACAGTGTTGCAGAGAGATGGGGGAAGTGAGTGAAAACTGTAGGTGTAAAGCAGTGAACATGATGATTCAAGACATGATGCAAACAAGAAAATACCAGGGTCAAGAGATGCAAGATATGATGCGGACTGCAAGACAACTACCTTCTATGTGTAACATGAGGCCTCAATACTGTGAAATTCATGGAACTGGTTACTAAAGAGTTGGATAATTACGTCAATCATCAAATATTGTCCACCATCATTGTATGTGTGGCCATATTTTGAACATGACATTGTCATAATAAGATATAATTATCCATGTAGCTAATAATTTGGTCCACTGATGAACACATCACCGTGTGTATCAATCAGCAGCCCATGCTTTCTGTCCTATCTTTGTAAGCTCAATATATAAATAAAAATCAGAGTGGTTATGTCAGGTTTTTCTTAATCCAAAATTTTATGCACCTAGCTAGCTAGTCAAGATCCAGTTTTCATCTCTAACACTAAAAGACAGGTGTTACAAGTGGGTTTTAAACCAAGAAATGGAAGAAAAAAAACACAGCACAAACTGCAAAACAGAAGGCAGAGTTCAATTCTCTCCTGATGTTAATATTGAGGTCTATTTGAAGTATATATCAATGGCTAAGATTACCTTCTCCTGTTCTGACAACTACATCAATTACATTGACTTTATCCTCCTCAACTTCGGTATCAGCCCTGGTATCGGACTTAATACACCGAGTACAACCTTGCTTTCTATCTATCACAGACCTGCTTGAGCTGATGGCTGACCATAAGCCTTGATCAATTTTGCAGTCATAAGTAGCAACAACCTTCTTCATAATAGTTTTTGTTGCTTCTTTATTCAGCCACAACACAAAAGAAAAGCTCATCAGTTAACAAATCAATATAATGGCAGAACATGAATAATCACAATTTGATTTCGAGAATAAATTGTAACCAAGTGAAACTTTTCTACGTCGCATTATCAAGGATTAAGCCTCACTCAACAACATAATGAAGGGCTTCACTCTTCACTGACAAGAACACGTTAAATTACTGACTTGCCTCATCAGAGTAACTATGACAAATGAGCCTCACTTGGATGTCAAACCCATAGCTTTTGATAAATATTCATTACAAGGGCATAATTAAGAAAGAAAGGACACCAATATAATGGCAGAACATGAATAATCACAATATGATTTCAAGAATAAATTGGAACAAAGTGACACTTCTCTAGGTTGAAAGCCATAATCACAAGGTGTAAGCCTCACGCACATCAACAGAATGAAGAGTGTCACTCTTCACTAACAAAAACACATTAAAAATTAACTTGCTCCATCAGGGTAACTATGACAATATAAAGCCTCACTTAGATGTCAAACCCATAGCTTTTGATTAAGTATTCATCACCAGGGCGTAAGAAAGATAGTGGATAAATAACAAACTCTAGTGCGGAGTGCTCATGTTTGAACATCTACAAGTGATAGTGACCAAACAAAATAATACAGTATCTAATTGCTTATAGGAAGAAACTATATTTGCAAGCAACCAGATGAATGGCAACCATCTTTAATAAAATTCAGGTGAACTTATGATATTTTATCAGTGTAGAGACCAATTACATACAAATCAGAGTTCACCTTAACATGAACTGGTTTAAAAACAAAATTCTAGAGCAAAGGCAAACTTAACACGTTGATATCAAATACCAAAAACCAAAAATTCAAAAACTAGGGTAAAATCTACAATAAATTCTGTGACATGTAAACAAAATAAACTATATAATCAGAAATGCAGTGAGTTTATACCTCACGGTCCTCACCTAATTTGCAATGGTATTGAGGTTAAGAGAAGTAAGAAACTCCATAATTCTCATTCTCCAAATCCCAAAGTAAACTAGCAAAACCATTTGATCTTACTCAGCTCCTCATTGATCTCTTCTGCAAATCTGCATCATAATGAGTAAATGCAGCATCCAGAGCCTGCACCATTGGTTGAACTAGGAGCGAAACTTGATGCCTAAAATCGGATTGTGCAGATTCCTTAATTCCCTGCAGCTTGGGATAGATATCCGCCATGGCATCCTTCACTCTGCTTACCTTGGTATTAAGGTATGTTGTTGTAATAGGATATGATGACCAGAAATGCTTCAATAATTCTTGAATGGATATCCAGAAATGCAGTAGCTCCTCTTTAGTTCTCTTTGGAAGTCTATCCAGAATACTCTCCTGTGAATTCTTCCCAAGATTATATTTGGTACTCGATAGCTGCTGAGACAATCCAATAAGAATATTGCGAGCAACTTCTGGCTCAATTATAGGATCACTCAATCCTGTTACTTTCATCTCAGAGATTGACTTCCTCAAAAACCCATATGCTTGCACTGTGTTCACATTACAATTGATTGTTTTAATTCCAACTGCCGTATCTCCAAGGGCTTTGAGTGCATTAGCTTGTTGAGAATCGAAGTACTCCCGTGGATCCTTAATAAGAAGAGGTGCAAATGGAAGGTTATGAGGTGTTGAAGATCTTCAATCTCAGCCATTCGAGAAGCCTTTTCCAAACGATTGTGATTTGCCTTCTCATCAGACATTTGAGCAGCCAAGTCAGCCTTTTTGGACATGGCAAGTGCCTCTGCTACAGTTCTTGTGTCCCCTAGTTCCATATCCAAAGTCCGTCCTTCCAAAACAACTGCTGCATGTCAGTTAAGATCTTGTGCAAGAGTCCTCTTATATTCTTCATATTCGGAATCAGTAAACTCCTTGGATCCATCGCGAAAAATTCCATGATCCGGAAGATGTATGTAATCATCCCCTTCATCAGCCTCCATATCTAAAGTTGGATCAACACGCCTGATCTTCTGGCGAGCTTCACTGGCCAATATGGCATCCTGCTTCAAGAAGACAGCCGGCTCTTCATCTTCAGCAGCTTCAGCCGCAGCAGCAACAGCATTTTTTGTTCTATGGAGAAACTCTGCTCTACAATACTTTGTCCAGAAATCCTTTTCAGTCATCTTGCTTGCGACAAATTTCAGAAATGCCTGGTTGAACAGCTGGTTTTTCAGTGAAAATCTGCTGAATAATCTCTGGAGACAGGCTGAAAGTGACTTTGTTTGTCCGGCCATCTGTCAGTGGCCTGACATCCGCAAGCATCACACTTTTGAACCCCAATCGCAGTTTAGACATCTTGCTGACATCAACAGCAAGCAATTTCTTTCTTGTGGCCCAGAATTCAGCTTCAGTCAAAACACCACCAATAACAAATTGCTTATGCAGCTTCTGCAACTCACTATTCTCAGCTAGCAGTTTCATCCGAAGCTTCATTTCTTCTGGATGGAGCTGTTCATCATGCAGTGTAGTTGCAGACTTCTCGGAATCCAATTTTGCATCCGGTGCAGGTAATTGCCTAGCTTGGATCTTTCCAAGGACCTTTCCAACAAAATCTAGGCATATATCACGTTCAGCAAATTTATCAAACTCAAATGTGTAACTTTTATCACTGCCAGATGTAGGTTTCTGTGTAAGCATTAGTAGCGCTTGTTTTTGGCTTCCCTCCTTGCTAAATTTGTGATCTTTAATGGATCTAAACCCAACACTGAGTCTTGCAGATGGCAAAGGATCATCAGGTGAGAAATCAAGCTTTTCCTCTGCCATAATTAGAACTCCTTGAACACCAGGATCCTTGACACCATTGTTCTTATACCTAGCACGCATAACTACCCGACCACTCGCCATAGTTTTTGCACCAATCTAATAATGTTGAGCAGAAGAAGAAATTTAATTCAATGAATTAAAAGCTTTTTCAAAAGGGTTTATTCAAGCTCAATATATAAATAAAAATCAGAGTGGTTATGCCAATTTTCAGTCTCTCTTAATCTGTAACACAAAAAGACAGGCGCTACAAGTGGGTTTTGAAGCAAGACAGGAAAGAAAGAAACACCAAAACAATAGGCAGAGTTCAATTCTCTCCTGATATTAATATTGAGATCTATTCGAAGTATACATCAATGGTTAAGATTACCTTCTCCTGCTCTGCCACCTATATTATTCTGCATCATAGGCCCTGGTATCCGGACTTAGTACACTGAGTACAACCTTGTTTCGACATGGCTGACCATGAGCCTTGAACAATTTTGCAGTCATAAGCAGCAACAACCTTCTGAATAGCTTACGTTGCTTCTTTATTCTGCCACAACACAGAAAAAAAAGTACATTAGTAAACAAATTAACATAATGGCACAAAGTGAACAATCACAATATGAATCGAGAATAAATTGTAACCAAGTGAAACTGTTCTATGTCAAAAGGCATTATTAAGGATTAAGCCTCACACATCAACACAATGAAGAGCTTTTACTTACTTGCCCCATCAGAGTAACTATGACAAAAGAGCCTCACTTGGATGTCAAACCCATAGCTTTTGACAAGTATTCATCACCAGGGCATAATTAAGAAATAATGTACACCAATGTAATGACAGATGTGAGTAATCACAATATGATTTCAAGAATAAATTGGAACAAAATGACACTTTTCTAGCATTACCAAGGTGTACGCCTCTCACACACATCAACACCATGAAGAGTGTCACTCTTCACTAACAAAAGCACATTAAAAACTGACTGCCCCATCAGAGTAACTATACAATAAAAACCCTCACTTGGATGTCAAACCCATGGCTTTTGATTAAGTATTCATCACAAGGGCATAAGAAAGATAGTGGATAAATTACAAACTCTAATGTGGCTCATGTTTGAACATCTACAAGTGATAGTGACCAAACAAAATAGTACTCCTACATAACTGCTTGTAGGAAGAGACTATATTTGCAAACAAGCAGACGAATGGCAACTATCTTTAATAAAATTCAGGTGAAGTTATAATATTTTATCAGTGTAGAGACCACCAATTACAAACAAATCAGAGTTCACCTTAACATCAACCAGTTTAAAAATTAGATTCTAGAACAAAGACAAACTAAAGAAGTTGATATCAGATACGAAAAACCAGAAATTCAAAAACTAGGGTAAAATCTACAATAAATTCTACAAAATAAGCTACATTAGCAGACCTCGCCCAATTTGCTATGGTATTGATGTTAAGAGAAGTAAGAAACCCCATAATTCCCATTCTCTAAATCCCAAACTAAACTGGATGCCAATTCTAGTTCCCAAAGCCGAGATTCCACATTCACAACAAGATTAAGAATCCACCTTTTTTCTACCTCACACAAAAAAAGTAAGATTACACTCGGAATGTATATCTGGACCCAAGATTTTCCGGCCCAATATCCTAAAATTTGTCATGTGACCTAAAATGTGTCCCTGGATCCTGAAAATGCACCCAAACGTAAAATCTGCGAATTTCCGATCTCCCTTAATTCAAAAATTTATGCACCCAGATAGCTAGTGAAGATCCATTTTTCATCTGTAACACTAGAAGACAAGTGTTACAAGAGGGTTTACAATCAAGAAATGGAAGAAAAACACACAGCACAAATTGCAAAACAGAAGGCAGAGTTAAATTCTCTCCTGATGTTAACATCGAGATCTATTTGAAGTATACATCGATGTTAAGATTACCTGTTCCTTTTCTGACAACTACATCAATTACATTGACTTCATCCTCCTCAAATTCGGCATTATCGGTCCTGGTATCGGGACTTAATACACCGAGTACAGCCTTGTTTCAATCTATCACATACCTACTTGAGCTGATGGATGATCATGAGCATTGAACAATTTTGCAGTCATAAGCAGCAACAACCTTCAGAATAGTTTCTGTTTCTTCTTTATTCAGCCACGACACAAAAAAAAAAAAAAAAGCATCAGTTAACAAATCAATACGATGGCACAACGTGAATAATCACAATATGATTTCGAGAATAAATTGTAACTAACTGAAACTATTCTATGTTAAAACTCTTCACTGAACAAAAACACATTAAATTACTAACTTGCCCTATCAGAGTAACTATGACAAAAGAGCCTCAGTTGGATGTCAAACCCATAGCTTTTGATAAGTATTCATCACAAGGGCAGCATAATTAAGGAAGAAAATACATCGGTAAAGAAATCCATAGAACGGCAAAACATGAATAATCACAAATATAATTTCAAGAACAAATTGCAACAGAGTGACACTTTTGAAGGTTAAAAGGCATCATCAAGGTTTAAGCCATCAACCCGATGAAGAGTGTCACTCTTCAGTCTTCACTAACAAAAGTACATTAAAAACTGACTTGCCCCATCAGAGTAACTATGACAATATAAAGCCTCACTTGGATGTCAAACCCATAGCTTTTAATAAGTATTCATCACAAGGGCATAACTATTAAAGATACAAATCAGATTCACCTTAACATAAAAACCAGAACAGGGACATAAAAACTAAACAAGCTGATGATCAGATACCAGAAATTCATAAACTAGGATAAAATCTACAATTACTAGGTAAATATAATTATAAACTACAATTTGCAATGGTATACTAGATGCCATTGCTGAGATTCCACAATCCCAAAAGTAAAAACACTAGTAAACGTTTATAATTAGGTTACCGTCTTACAAACGACGAAAACCTAAACCCCCTTTGCTATTTTCAAGCAACTAAAGTTAGCCCCGCCCCGCCCCGCCCCGTTAGACTAAGGCCCACGGGTAGATTTGAATATTTGTGAACCGAACAATATAATTCTTAGCCAATCTTTTTGTTCGGTGATTTTTATAATAGGATTTTCTAATTAGACCATACCTTTTTTTTACCATTTGGAAGTTGTTAACAAAAATATTTAAATTAGGGTGAAGGTCTAGTACAAACCAAGATACGAATTTCGTAACATTCTATTAAAGGAAAACGCATTACATTGAAGGAACGAATTACAACAAAGGATAATATCTAAGGTACTTCATAACATTACACTCGAATACTTATAATATGTCGAAATACGAGACATTTTGAGCCAAAACTTGATAGCGTGTGTGATGCCTGAATTTTTTGCCACCGTCCTTCTTATATTTGGTTTCAACATGAGTTGTCTGAAAAAGGGTATCAATAATAGGTTAGTATTATATTAAAATCAGATTTGATTAACAACCTAACCGACATATACTTACTATTTCTTCACTTCCGAGCTCCGGATAAAAATCTTTCATGTCGTCCAAATTCTTTATAAAAAAACAACATTGATCGTAGAGTATTTCAAATCTTTCCTTCATATTTGTTATTGACCTTGATTTTTTATTTCCGTCTGATGTCACAAAACCTCAAAATACCTGATTCCGAAAACGATCTAAGGGTTGATAGGTGTTTATGTTAATTGTTCGTCATACTTTATGACCCTCATCCACGCGCGAACTTCCGCAACATCTTATTTGGTGGTGAATTTAGTACCTACTTTTTTTTTGATGACGAAGAAATAGAAAAGTATTTGAGAAGTGTGAGGATTGTTTATTGAGAGAAGTTTGAATATAATTTGTTAAAGATAAGTGTCAGGATATTAGTTGTGGTAAGAGGCATTTTTATAGGTCATAAAGAGCCAACAGCTAGTGTATGAACCCAAATTTCGAGAAACTAGTCGTTGGCTCAATGTTCTAATGGGTCATTTCTAAAACATATAGAAAGTTCGGTTAGGATATGTTGTTATTGATATAGTCGAACTTTAATGATATCAAAGTATTGTATCTTAGCACGAAGTTCGGCTAGGTCGACAATAGCCACCATTAACCGAATTTTTTAGCCGACATAAAAGAAGAAAAATTCGGTTATTAGTAAAATTATAAGGATAGCCGAACCTTTCTCTGTTTTCCCTAAATTTCAATGTTTCTAAACTGAACTTTGTTGTTTTCAGCCGAATTATAAGTTCATTATTACCAAAAGTAGTTAGATTAAACATAAAGGTGCAACATGCTGAAAATAAAATTGAATAACATTTTTAATTAAAGGAAACAAAATTACAATAAGGGAAAAGACCTAAAGTATATAAATTAGACATGAAAAAGTTAAACACGGAAATACGAGTCCTTAAAACTCAAAACATCATAGAACTGGTGATGCGTGAATTTTTCCCCAGAGATTTCCTCATATCGGAGCATCGAAAATTCATAGTATAGTTGAAATGCACTTAGTTGAGTTGTATTTTCTTCATTGTCGACGGTAGGATACCTCCGCTTGATTTCCACCATAACTGATCTAAAACTTTCACATCAACTATGAAGTAATTCGAATCTCTCCTTGGTAAGTCGAAATGATCTTCTATTGACATTGCCCTCTAACTGACAAAGAAAATGAATATACGGTTCCAGAAATTATTCGAGGGTTAATGTTTTCTAATCTATGTTATTTTTAATGTCAGATAAGTTAATGTTTAGGTTTTGATCATGCTGTGTGGTCGACGACCAAGAGAGAGCTATTGCAACATCTTCTTTGGTGGTGAGTTCAACAACCATATTTGTTTTTTCTTTTCTGATATGATGAAGAAATAAGAAAAAAATTGGAAAGTATATGAGGAATTTTATATATAAAAGTTTAGGTATTATTTATAAAGAGAAGTGTTAGGATATTTTTGCATTGGCAAGAGGCGTTTTTATAGGTCATAGAGACCCAACGGCTAGTGTACAAACCCAAATTTTGAGAAACTAGACGTTGGCTCAAGGTTCTAACGGGTCATCTTTTAAACATAAATGAAAGTTCGGTTAGGTTATGTTGTTATCGATATATCCGAAATTCGAAGATATCAAAGTAATATATCTTAGCAAGAACTTTAAAGCTGAATCTTTCTCTGTTTTTCATATATTTAAATGTTTCCCAGCCAAACTTTATTTTATCAGCCAAACTACTTGTTCGGTTTGTTATTTAATAGGCTTTGTCAACCGAACTGTTATTCGGCTAAAAAATCTAGAAAAATAAAAGTTCAATTAGCCACTTTTTTTTTTCTCAACCGAACTTTTCTTCGTGTTCTTGAGAAACAGAAAGTTCGGTTGACATGAGAGGGATTAAATACTATATTTTTAGCCGAAATTTTATCTGCTACTACATTTTGAACCCTAGTTTTCATGATTTAAAGTCGAATCAACGAGTCATTTGTAGATAATAAAATTAATCGACGATGAAATTCGTTTATGAATCGACAATTAATCGTTTATGGAAGATGAAGAGGGAAAGAGGAAAAGAAGAGTTTTTGTAAAAGAAAATTTAATAAAGGGAATATATTAATTTTGTTTTAGGTTTATATTTGTTTTGGGTTGGATGGGTATTAGATTATAATAGATTTAATAAAGAGTAACTTAGATATTTCATCATATAAGGACACCTCTTAATTGTGTAGAGAGGACGGTCTAAGCAACGAAGGGTCCCCTCAAATTTTAAAGGGACCATAAAAACCATTCAAAATTCCTATCAGCAGGGTCGATTTTGGCCCAAAAGTTGGGCAACAAGATAGATGGGCCAGCAAAGTATTATCGTCTGTTGTTAGCAAACAAAGAGGTAACACATAAGTTTTTATTTTATTAGTGCTATTTGTAATTTAAAATTTTCAATAGAGACAATAACACAAAAATAATACTTACTCTAGGACTTTATAGAATTTTATTAGGACTTTATTCCTCGTTTTGTATATGTTTTGAACTTTTTATCTTCATTTTTGTTTAAGATTTATTTTTCTAAAATAAATCTCTATTTTTATTTATCAAAGAATAAACATAACACAGATTAGAAAACTTAGGTTTCATTGTAGGATTTTTATCCGACGTGCAAAACGAAAAAGCTTGGACAACTTAAAACTATAGACATGGATTCATATGAAAAAAAGAAGTATTTTTATCGGCAGTCAAAGCATATTAACTTGGTTAAACAACTATAAGGCAACATTTTTAACGTCTGCCTATAACATCATCAATGTCAGGACGACCCTGTGTATGATTTTCCTTTTCTTCTATTATCCAGAATATAATAAAATACAACTGATTCTCAAAATATAGCCTATTGCAATCGAATTTTTTAGGGTTGCTTGAATCTAGAGTAAAGAGTAAGCAAGGTGATACTTCCTTGGCCTATCCAAAAAAATACATGCACCGTATCAACCCCACCAAGCCACCATCATAATTCATCAGACCTTCCCATGGAATTTTGAGTGGAAAAAGGTAAAAATTGCATAATGACACTCACAGCCAATATGAACAAGATCATCAAATTGAAACCTCAACAGATCATCCCCTTCCAAATTAGGACACAACATGCTGTCAAAATAAAAAAGAAAGTTTTGGGGCAATCCGAGAATTGAACTCGGGACCTCTCGCACCCTAAGCGAGAATCATACCACTAGACCAATTGCCCGTTTATTTTCTAAATTAGGCATAGCTACAAAATCACCTCAACTTTAATGTTGATATAATTTGCTTTGAGAGCCATAACTTTAAGCTTGTTCACGAATTCAGTAGAGTAATTAAAATGGCGAGTCGGTCATGATAGAAATGTAATCCGATGTTGAGGCCCACGCACCATTCTAGCCCATGTAACAATCAATGTCAATTCAGTAAATTCAGGGAGAAGCAAACGAGAGCAGGCCTTCCTAAACACGTTTATTTATGCATATATATGGCAGGTGGATGTATCCCACTCCCAACGACTCAAATGTTTTATGTCCCATCTCTGTTAAAACTCCGAGCAAGTGTTTTCTAAATTCTGACCCTACTTTTCTTGTTTCTATATATATGCATACTGAAAAAGCCAGACGACAGATCAACGCAAAGATGCTGGAAACTGAAGCTCTTTTTCCTAAAAGGTATTGAATCTGCAACAATAAAAATACTAAAACAGATGATGTTAACGTTAATAAAATCTCTGAATTAATTTGCACACAAAGAACAGAACCACCTGCTCAGCAAATTGTCCTTAACACAACAGTCTGCGGGTACTCCTCAAGAATGAGAGATGCTATACCCCCACAACGGAGATGTGTCCAGGATAAAACTGCCCTTTATGATTTGTATAAGCACAATACAAATCACCCACTCAACGAACTCAACATCAAGATATGAAAGAATGAAATAAACAAGCAACGCGCACAACAAAACAAGAAAAGGGGAAAAGAGCTAGGGATAATAGCCTGCTCTGGGATGATTTGGAAAGGAGAACTCAACTTCAATTTATAGGCAAAGATGGGGAGTGAAATCAGTGCAACAATTAAGAAAAATAAATTTTCGAATTAATCAAAATTTTATGTGTGAATTGAATGTTGACTGGTAAGAAAACGGGTAAAAAATAATGTCACCATTTAACACACATAACGTTGCAAAAGAGAAAATAAGGTAAGAAAATTATTTCCACGGGTCAGACGCCCCTTCATTAAGACAAGATTTATTTTTGAAATTCAAATTCATTTAAAAAATATTTCAAAAGAATTTTGTCCAAAAAGATAAGTCTTGGTTGACCCATACCCGAACTCGAACCCGAGGCTGAGCCGGCCCGACCCACCCGCCCGCCCGACCGGACAGACGACGAAGGTGTGCGTGCTTTGATGCGAAACATCGCTCGTGTGCGAAATGTGTGGTTGCACCAACTAGCCCATTGTCTAAGTCCTCTCCCTCACAGAAAATTTTGTTGACCCAAAGGGCCTCCCTTAGATGCAAATTTTTAAGTAATATGGAGAGGCAACATCTTTAGTTTCTCCTATGTGGGACTAAAGGTTTCATTCACAAATAGTGAAAATGAGTTAGTTTCCTTAGTGACCCCTTGGTCCTAAGTTCCAATTAATCCAAGACCAAAAATAAAACAAATAAGATCATTTTCTCCAACAATCACCCACATGAATGAAAACCCGATGAAAATCAAAAATCAGAAAGCGAGAAATACCAATATAGGCAATAGGTTTCCATAAGGTCTTGAACCTTTGCTTAGTGACAAATTACCGGAACTACTTGATGGACAGTGAACACGATGTCTTGAACTACCATCGTTTGGTTTAGTTCATCAATAACTTCCACGCGTGATATCACTCTAGCGCTGTCAAGTGCGTGCCGTTGTGTCCATTTTGGCCCTGGACGTATCTCGTTTCTCAGATTTCTCTAGAGAATCAGCTCAATTCTCATAGGAAGCGGCCCACTTTCACATTCAGATAGGTGAGTTCCATTAAGAGTGTTTACTGCTACACCCCACTTCAATCTTAAATTGAAACTATAAAACTCAGTAAGACTTAATAAAAGTCATCCTTCACATGCAGTCACACTATCACGTCTACACCATAAGGAAGGGATAGAGAATGAAATTCTCTGATAGTGCTTCCTTTAACCCACCACAAATTAGTTGTCTCATTCAAAACCTTGATCTTAGGATCTCCAATCAACAAGGTTGAGTATCCTTCATGGAAAGTTTATTTAATGATCTTAAGCCCCATCCCCCTTGATGCATTACTAATTATCTCCTTGGACAAACATTTCATCAAAGGATCCGCGATATTCTTCTTAGACTCACAAAGTCAACAGATATAGCGCTAGTTGAGATTAGTTGTTTCAGGGAATTATGTCTTCTACGAATGTGTATAGACTTCCCATTATAGTTGTTGTTTTTAACATTAGTTGTTGCAGCTTGACTATCACAATGTATTGATATAGCTGGCACAGGCCTATGCCAGAGATGAATGTCTTCCAAAAAGCATCTTAGCCAAGCGGTTTCCTCTCCTGCTTTATCTAACGCAATAAACTCTGATTCCAAAGTGGATCGAGCTATACATGTCTGTTTGGAACTCTTCCAAGATACATACCCACCTGCTAGAGTGAAAACATATCCACTCGTAGACTTAGACTCTTCTGAGTCTGATATCCAGTTTGCATCACAAAATCCTTCAAGGACTGCAGGGTATCTCACATAATTTAAACAAAAATTCAAAGTGTACTTCAAGTACCTCAGCACTCTAATAAGTGTATCCCAATGCTTCTTCCCCGGATTACAGGTATACCTACTCAACCTACTCACAACATAAGCAATGTTCGGTCTCGTACAATTCATCAAATACATCAGACTTCCTATAACACATGAGTATTCAAGCTGTGAAACTCCATTACCCTTATTCTTTTTGAGTCTACAACAAGGATCATACGGAGTACAAGAAGGTTTACAATCAAACTGATTATATTTTTCTAAGTACATATTCAATATAATGAGATTGACTAAGACTATATCCATTAGAATTTCTTCTAATCTTCATCCCTAAGATCACATCAGCGGGGTCTTTCATGTCAAAGTTCTCATTTAGCTTCTTTGTAGAATTAATTACATCTATGTTTGTACCAAGTATAAGCATATCATCAACATTTAAGCATACAATCACACAGACATCATTCACAAGTTTAGTATAAACACACTTGTCAGATTCATTGATTTTAAAACCACTAGAAATCATTACATGATCAAATTTTTCATGCCACTATTTAGGTGCTTTTTTCAAACCATACAAAGTTTTTTTCAGTTTACAAACTTTGTTTTCAAAACCTTTCACTACGAATACCTCAGGTTGGTCCATGTAAATTTCGTCATCTAATTCACCATTTAAAGAAGATGTCTTTACATCCATTTGATGTATCTCTAAGTTATGAATGGAAGCTATGACAATTAACATCCTAATGAAAGTAATTCTCGTAACATGTGAATAAGTATCAAAGAAATCTACACCTTTTTTATGTTTATAACCTTTATCTACTAATCTAGCTTTGTATTTTTCCGCAGTTCCATCTACCTTATGTTTCCTTTTGAAGATCCATTTACAACCTATGGGTTTACACCCTAGTGGTAAATCTACAATCTTCTATGTACCATTATGTATAATGGAATCTATTTCACTAACGGCAGATTCTTTCCACCATGGAGCTTCAGAAGAAGTCATGGCTTTTCTATAAGTTTGTGGATCAGTCTCAGCTAAGTATGTTATGATGTCTGGCCAAAAGATTTTTCAGTTCTAATTCTTTTACCTCTTCTATGCTCAAATTCAACTTCATCTTCCTCTAAAGGTAATGTCTGACTGGTCGAAGGGACATCTAGGGGATCAACACATATCATGCGAGAATTAGATTTCAATGGAAAAATATTTTCAAAAAACACAGCATCCCTAGATTCCATAGTAGTATTTACACCAATTTCAGAAATTTCAGAACTTACAACCATAAATCTATATGCAGTAGTATGCTCAGGATACCCCATGAAGACACAGTCAACAGTTTTGGGTCCTATCGTGGTTCTCTTAGGGGTAAGAATGAAAAACCTTAGTCAAACACCCCCACACTTTAAAGTATGCATAAGAAGGTTGTCTACCTTTCCATAACTCATATGGAGTTTTGTCTGATCCTTTAAAGGGTACTCTGTTCAAGACATAGCAAGCTGAGAGGAAGGTCCCCCCCCACAAGTTTGTCGGTAATCCTGAACTACTTAACATGACATTCATCATCTATTTAAGGGTTCAATTCTTCCGTTCAACCACACCATTAGATTGTGGTGAATAAAGAGGGGTTACTTCGTGTATAATGTCATGTTCTATACAAAATATCCTATAAGAATTACATACTCACCACCACGGTCAGACCAAACAGTTTTAATGGTATCACTCATTTGGTTTAAACCTTCTAGTTTATACATCTTAAAGGCTTCTAAGGCATCATCCTTACATTTAAGCAAATATATGTGACAGTACCTCGTACAATCATCTATAAAAGTGACAAACCATTTCTTACCACCTCTAGTTTGAACTGATTTCATGTCAACTAGGTCTGAATGAATTAATTCTAAGGGTTTAGAATTTCTTTGAATATTTTTTCTAAAAGGTTTTTTATCATATTTTGATTTTACACATACTTCAAATTTATGTTCATTATCCAAACTAAATTTGGGTATGCAGCCTATGCTAGCCAGTTTATGCACTGACTTATAATTTACATGGCAAACATTTAATGAAACACAAACATAAGTAGAAGAATCAATTTTATTCATTTCATCATAGGTTATATTAAGTTTATAAAGACCTTTAGTCTTATAACCCTTACCTACATAATCCTCACCCTTAGTGACAACAACTTTTCCATATTCAAAAACAAGTTTAAAACCCTTATCATCTAAAACACCACAAGAAATAAGATTTTTGCAGATGTCCGGAACATGAAGAACTTCGTTCAATGTGAGAGTCTTGCCAGAAGTGAGCTTTAGCCCAACTTTGCCCTTTCCTGCAACCTGTGCTGCAGATGAGTTACCCATGTAGAGTTTCTCCCTTTCTCCTACCTTCTGATAGGAGGTGAACATATCTTTGTTTCCACAAACATACTTGGTAGCACCAGAGTCTACCCACCAGTCTCTTACATTGGTTACCAAATTAACTTCAGACACCGTACCAGAAAACTCGTTCTTGTTGTTTTCAACTAAATTATCATTGTTTTTCTTATTATTAAAGTCCTTACGTTTTCTACAGTATATTACCATATGGCCAGGAGTTCCACAAACATAACAAGCACCTTTAATTTTACCAATGCCAGATTCGGGTTTCTGAAAAATACCTTTCTTGTGATGACTAGGCTTAGGGTTGCGTTTGTTTATCTCATCGTTTTCAGTATTGGAAGACTTGTGTTCAATTACATGAGCCTTGTTGGACATGTCCCTTACGGAAGATACGTTCTTGTCTTTGGAGCACAGTAACTCTTCCACTTGAATCTTCTTACCCAAATCAACCATACTGACTTCACATGTTTCATGTCTCAATCTACGTTTGTATTCGGACCAAGAAGACGGTAATTTCTCAATCACAACATACACTTGAAAAGTTTCATATATCACCATGCCTTCAGCAAGAATTTCATTGATAATACGCTGAAGTTCAAGGAATTGATCAACCACATATTTGTCATTCGACATTTTACATTCCAAGAACCTAGCTACCAAGAATTTCTTACTTCCAGCAGTTTCAGCTTGGTATTTTGCCTATAAAGCAGCCCATAAATCAAAAGCAGAAAAGTTCTCTTTTGCATTATAAAAATCATACAATGCATCCTTTAAACAATTCAAAGTATGATTTTTAACCCAACTTTCCAATTCCCTTTCATTTCCAGCATCATTCAAACCCTCATCAAAAGATTTCAGAACAAGTTCATCTAACATATGAAAACTCAGAAAAAACAACATCTTTGATTGTCATCTTTCGAAATCCTTCCCACTGAATTTGTCTGGTCTGTCAACACAATTTTTACCCATTGTTACAGAAGAAGTGATATTGTGTTAAGATTGTTGAATATGCAACAACAAAAATACTAAAATAGAAGATGTTAACGTTAATAAAATCTCTGAATTGATTTGCACACGAAGGACAGAGCCACCTGCTCAGCAAATTGTCCTTAACACAATTGTCCGTGGGTACTCCTCAAGAATGAGAGATGCTATACCCCCACAACGGAGATGTGTCAAGGATAGAACTACCCGTTATGATTTGTATAAGCACAATACAAATCACCCACTCAACGAACTCAACAAGAATATATGAAGGAATGAAATAAACAAGCAATGCACACAACAAATCAAGAAGAGGGGAAAAGAGCTAGGGATAATAGCCTGCTCTGGGATGATTTGGAAAGGAGAATTCAACTTTAATTTATACTATTTACGAGTTTTTATGTTTTTGTAAGTATTTTTGAGAAATAAATATTTATGGAAAAATCGGCTCAAAAAGTTGTTAAAGGCACCCAAAAAGTGATAAAGGCACCCACCAGTTGGATTGGAGACACCCCCTTTTTAATTTAGAATTCAAAAATTAGCGGGAAAGTCATTTACGTAAGAAAGTTTATTGTGTAGTTTCTGAACCGAGTTTTAATGGATTTTGTGGTGATTTCAAGTTACCAAGAGTAAGAAATAATCAAAAGAAGTAAAAACACATCATTCAAGAGAGGTTTACGCCGTAAAAAATTCTCGAAAAATTTAAGTCAACCGGAAAAAGAAGAGTCACATCCGGTTTCAGATTATCACGTAATAGGAGTTTGATTTGGACTCTTCTTTGAGTCCTTATCGGTTAAGAAAGGTTCATAGGGTTAGCTAATCCTATAAATAGCAAAGAATAACAAGAAACAATCAAGCCAGAGATCACCGAAAAATTCCAGGGAAAAAAAAATCTGTCGGTGTGAAGAACATGAAGAACAAAAGGCTCAAGAGAACAGTCGTTGATTCCGTTGCATATTCTTTCAAAATTCCGAAGCAGCTGCAGTCCGTTCTTTTGTCTTATTTTCTCTTCAATCACACACTCTGTAACGCTTATAAGTGTATCAAATGCCTGTGTTACTTTTATTTCATCATTATAAACACTTTTTGAGCTACGAACAATTATTTGAGAGTGTTTCTCACATGATGATCTAATCACCATCACTGGGGCGACGGAGGAATCTATTTTTCCAATAATAAAGTGGTAGTTCTTATTTTAATTATTTTTTGCAATTCTTTTACTATTATTTGATTTGAATTAAAATTGGAAGAAAATGGTTTTTATTAATTAGTTGTGTTTTCTTTTGATGAGTCATGTTGGGCTTAGAGCTTTTGATGTCTCGTGCTTTCGATTTACAACTATTATTTTAAAAACCTAACTTTGGCAATATTTTGGATAAACTGAATATACGAGTTGCAAGATTTTTATCACTTGAAAAATTGGCTAATGGTGGAATGCTTAGTCTAAGTCCTTCTCATAATTTGTAATTAATTTTACTTTAATCTGTTTTATTTTTAGTTATTAAAACTTAGGTTTGAAAATCGAATCTTTACAAGTCTGAGTATCGAACCTTTTACCATTATTTTAAAATTACATCAAACACAATGTGAATTTATTTCTAGAAAGCTTACGAAGATTTCTCTTTCAAGCAAGCTAATGTTGTTATGCATGTTAGCTACCTCAAATTCTACAACAACGATGAATGAAGCAATAAAACCAGCAATAACGACTCCCATGTTCCTGTCATACCAACAATTCTACAAATAGTAGGTTCAAAACCATCACATTAACAAAATCAGTTTAACACTAGAACAAAATATAAATTCAAAAAACTATAAAGGTCATATGTTATTTGAGGTAAAAGTTTATCACAGAGGATATCTAACACCATTGTGACAAAATGACATGTAGAGAATTTGTAACCAAAAAGCAACAATCGTACTTTTGGATCAATATCAAAAAGAAAGGAAGCAAGGAATATCATATAAGTACCCAATAAGCGTCCAGAGCACAAAGAGAAAAAGTTATGATAAAAATATTTCTATGTTATTTTATAGAAATTATTATATAACTAGCATACTATGACAAATTATCATCATAGTATTTACAATGTCAGATAAGAACATAACTGGAACTTTTGTATCCTTATGTGTAGAAATCACTATACTATAGTCAATCTGCACTTCTAAAATATCATCATAAGCATGTCAATGTCTTGAAAAAATAGCACATACTTGAACTTAAACATAAAACAACCAACAATATATTGTATCTACACTGTCAAATAAGAATAGAACTAGCATTTTGCATCCTTATGTGTAGGAATCACTATTGTGTAGCCAATCTGTATTTCTAAAATATCACAATACTACAAAATCAATAGAGTATAGTGGATCTGCACTTTAGGATCTTAATACAAACTAACATTGAATCTACGAGAGAGAAAAAACACAATTTGTTTAGCGTAGCTACACTGTCATATTATGGTAGAATTACTATTGCATGTTATAAAAAAGTAAAAATACAATGGGGAATCTATCATAAAAATACCTTTAAACATAACTTTAAGTTAAAAGCAAAGAATCCAACAAGCGTGCATATAAAACTTCTCCATTTTAGTTTAAAAAAGTGAGTGTGTAAAAACAACATTCAGTTTTTTGATGTGTATAAGTTGCACTGAGACGATTTGTTTGTCGGGTATATCCAACTTAAGTTCAGCTAAAAAAATACAGAAAATATAGTGAAAGGAAGTCTCAGCTAATTTCATGAGTGCATATTATCTTTAGAACAACAAGCTATTAATACATAAACGATTAAATCCATAATTTGAATTGAAAGAATGTTTGACAAAGAAAAGTTCAAGAATTATCAGAATCTTTACTAAAGATGATTAGTAGCGCCCCAAATTGAAATAATCAGTTCCATGTATAAAAAATCTACAAAAGAAAAAAAAGTTATATATGCAAGTAATCTGTAACAACCGTGATTAATTGAACATTATATTTGAATTAGATGGTTTAGCCGATTGATTTCACAATAATCCAAAAAAATCAAAAGGAAAATCCAGATCGGTGCAATTAAGCATAAAAAAAAAGAAGAAAACTATTGAGAAACCTAAGAAATTGATAGATTGAGTGACAAAATTCAAACTAACCAAAAAATTACCTTCAATTCTTCATCTTTTACTATTCTATTGCTCAAAGTCATTGAACGAAACAAGGGATTTAGGTTTTTCTTTCTCGTTATCTCTCTCTGTTTTGGTCAAAGACTAAAATCAGATCTGTAATTAAATGGACAATTTAGAAAAAAAACCCTTGATATAAACATTATAAGAAGAAAATCAAGTAGAAAACCTAAACTAAAATCAGAAACAAAAAAAATCACCTTACCGAACATAAAAATTTGTGGACCTCCGTTTAAAGTGGACTCAATGGGTGAACCTACCATTAAGTTAACCCACAAAATATGGACCTATCAGTAATTCCTACTTATTAATTTGCTTTCTTTTAAGCTGTTTTTCTTACTATGCGGCAGATCAAATACCGTATAGTGTGTTCTTCCCCTTTATCCGGTAGTGGGTTCTTCTCTTTCCTTTTGAAAAAGATAGAGTGTACACGTGAGTGTTAATTTGACATTTTATTTTTTATGAATCTTATCGCTCGTTATATATTTTCGGAAATCAATAACGGCCTTACACCTTCAATTGAAGGAACTGAATAGCTTGGTTCAATCGATGGATACAACTGTCCAACACATCTGCTGGTGATCTAGCGAGTCTCATTCATGGTTCATGATCAGCAGTTCCTTAGCCATCTTATAGAAAAATTCTTAGAGGCTCGGCTACTATTTGATTCAACAAAGAAAAGAGACATTGTATGCTAGAATTCAGTGATCTCGAGAGTCGAGATATGCACGTACGACATGGTCATGATAAAGAAGCTTTATTGATCATATTATAGCCTAAGGAATAAGATTCATCTATGCGACTTTTGTTGGTCTTCTCTCAGTGTGTGGTCTTGGGATGAATTAATCATTCCGAAAATATTCCAACCATGTAACAGTCTATAGGTTCCTTCCCAAACCCAGTGATCATACAATATCTGCACTGCACGCACATATGTTATTTTGAGTCTTAATTAACAATCTAAGTAAGTTGGTCGATCCTTATTCCTTATCATTGCATATAATGTCAAAACATATTCAACATAATTCTATTTGCAAGCATGGAGACATGTCCTCACTAACCAATCTATTCAACTTTTATTCATAATAATAAATCTAACATTTGATTCGACATAGCACCACCACGTGTGACATCATGTAACGTACAGTGATTTGATTCGATTAACGACAATCAACTTGTGAAAGTATAGGAGTGATAGTCCAGGGAGTCTTCCACGCATATTTGACCTTGATTGTGACATAGTCGTGAATAGGGTTTGAACCATCTGTAAGAGCATCTCCAGTCACGCGATCATTACCAAAGATCAAAGATCAAATTTTTTGATCTTTGATCCGTCACAAAAACAACGGGGTATGATCAAGCGAGGTGGTAGGATATCGTTTGAACGCAAGCGAAGTATCAAGACACCGCTTGAAAAGACGGACGGGAGACTAGTAGCTCGCCTGATACAAGCGAGATACTGCTGTATCGCCTACCAAAAAAATACCCAGGCGAAGTACCAACATTTCGCCCACTAACTAAGCGAAACATCAGAGTTTCGCTTGTCGGAACGAGAGGCCAAGATTTCGTCTGTGTAATATGCGGATAACCCGTGCAAAAGAAATTCCGGGCGAGATACTGGGATACCGCATGGACATAAGCGGAAGCTTAGAACCCCGTTTGGAGGGTGAAATACACGGGCGAGATCTTGGGATCTCGCCTAACACCAAGCGGAATCCTGTAGTCCCGCTTGGTGTTAGGCGAGATCCCAAGATCTCGCCCGTGTATTTCACGGTTAATAAAACCCTAGCTCCCCTCTCTTCCAAACAGCATTCTTCTCTGTTGCCTTCTTCTTCCACCTTGTTGTAGCCGCTCAACCCACATAATCCCCCATTTTAGCCAACTTTAAATCATTCAACGAGAACCCAAGGTCCCGTTTAGTGCAAGAGTACTTCGCTCATACCATTTCCAAGCGAAATCAAGGTATATTTTTTTCAAAAAAAAGATGAATTAAATTGTTTTTATTTGATATGAAATGTTGATGATTTATTAGTTAATTCGATTGTAGATGTTGTTTAATTAATCATGTAGTTACCATATTATAAACCGATTATTGAATTGTGAATTTTGTGTTATAAACTTATGATATAGGGAATTTATTTAGGGTTTATGTGGATGTTAAATATTAGGTTTCAAAATTTGTTCCCTTTGTTAAATTGAACATACAATACGAAATTGTTGTAGTTTAATTTTAGTGGGTTTGTGTTTAATTTTTGATTGAATATAGTATGTTGTGTAGAAATCAAAGGAATTAATTTTGATTTAATTTTGAAAATAATGTGTATGGATATATTTGAAATTGTGTATTTTGTCATAGGGTTTATGATAAATATTATAAATTGGGTGTATTCTTATTGATGATTATTTGTTGTTGCATGTTTATAATTTATTAATTGGTTGTTTAAATTTAATTATGTTGGGGTTAAATAAATAAAGATATGTATCGTTTCTCTATTTTATGTAGATTCTGAAGATGAATTTCGATGATATGTATCGAATAGTTAGAGTACCAGGACATCCACAAGGGTTGAGTCAGGCCATCAGGATAGAACCTGAAGATGGTGGAGTAGTTGATCCAACAAGGGGGGTTCATTTGGGGGAAAGGGTAGTTGAACCATCAGTGGTTGAAAATCGAATCTCAGCTATAAAGGATAGAACCGATTTGTTGGTTAGGAGACTGACTCGCTCGATTGAGTCTAGGGAGGTGATGAGCATAGAAGAAAAACAAAGAGTTCGAATAGTGCTACAAGAGATAACAACCCTTTGTTCTGGTGAAAATTAAGATCGCTAGAACAAACTGAATTTGCTAGTTATGGTGTTGAACTTTATGTTGTGTCCCTTTATCTTTCAAAGTGTTGAACTTTATGGTGTTGAACCTTTTTAGTTCTTTTAATTTATTTATGAATATTAACTTCTACGGATACCAAATAAAGTTTCCAAGTTATTTATCAATTCATCTCAATGGCTTGTCAAGTAAAATAAAATATCTCTGAAAAATTGAGTAGAAAATGCTTGGATTATTAAGTAGTCGTTCTATTGTCAATTCAGTGTATAGTCATTTCATCGCAATGCGTTGTCAAGGGAAAGCAAAATATCGTTGACAAAGTTAAAATTCAATATTTGAATTATTATTTAGTTAGTCTATTATCATTTCATCGCAATGCCTTGTCAAGGGAAAGCAAAATATCTTTAACAAAGTTAAATATTATTGGTTGAATGTAGTATGTTGTGTAGAAATTAAATTGATTTAATTTAAAAACAAATGTGTATGGTAGTATTTGCAATTGGGTAATTTGAATGAGATTAATTATAATTGGTGAGATTGTTTTATTTTGATAATGATGTATGTATTTTTAGAATGTTTGATGTATAATTTTTGGTACAAATGTGTACGGAAATAGACAATTACAAACAAGTTTAGTTGGTGTTAAATTAATTTTAATTGTTTATGCATTGTTGTGATTTACTGAATATATTGACAATGTTCTATTATTTGTTTGGGCAGATGTCTAGCAATGTTGTTTCGAGATAGGTTGGTAGAAAGAAGAAAAGCAAAAAAGCTAAAATCGTAGAGGATTGTGAACCTGAATCCATGGTCCCCGAGTCCGTAGATATTCCGGGGTTAGAACACTATAATGTTGTCGAAGATACGGAGGAACACGTATCGATATTACATATTCCTCCGACGCCAATTTCAGGTTTGACCACCGTGGCTCTCTCAAATCAGTTATACAGCTGTACAAGAAAATCACTAAGGAGTCTAATAGGGTCCAATATATAATAGAAAAGGGAGGTTGGGGCAGATTACTATCCCTACCTTTAGTAGATTCATCCCACGCTCTTATTGATTATATTGTCGAGCGGTTTTGGGACACTATAAACACATTTCACTTTTGTTTTAGGGAGCTTGGGTTCACTCCCCTAGATTGGGTTATGTTGACCGGGCTTAGTATCGGTGTCGGGAGATCTGTTCCTTATGACCCAGCTAAGTACAGATTTCAGTATGTTCGTGAGAATATTTTTCCTGAACTGAAAGATAATGCGGTATGCAAAAGAGAAGGTGTTCCCCAACAGTGGGTTTCGGATGCCATCACCCTGAAGTTTTTGACCACCTATTTTGATAAAGATACATTGCACGCTGCCAACGATGATAGTGTTCTTGTTGATAGAGTTGCGAGGGCGTTCTATATGTATGTTCTGGGGAATTTCTTTTTCCCAAATGCAAAAACCTACATTGATGCAGGTTGGTTGGCTGCCTTTGATAATCTAAATGAAGTTGATCAGTACGACTGGGGTGGTCCTGCATTTTCAAAATTGTATTCGGGTCTTGCCACGGCTAGTAGGGGACAAAAATCAGTATCCGGGCCGTTCCAAATTTTGGAGGTAATTTGTTGTTCTTTATTCAAAATTAATTTTCTTAAAATTTAATTGTTATGTTGTTAAATCTTTTTGACCCTCGCGTTTTTGTTGTAGTTTTGGGGATACGAATATCTGGGAATATGTCGTCCAAATAACCCTTCGGCTGAAAGTGAACATGAATGGCCTAGATGTCGTAGGTGGGTCGGCTCCCGGAAGAAGGGTGTTGACATAGTGAAGACAAGGACTAAACTGAACCAGTTATCCGTAAAGGACGTGACGTGGCAACCATGGTTTACTGCAGTTCACTACCTACCAGAAGCTATTGGCCGCATAGCAATAGAACTTTCTGGAAAAAGAATAACATTCACCTGGGTGGGCACTGTATGTTTCCTCGTCCTTGTCTCCTACTCTTTTTTTTTTTCAAACTCGTACTGTTGTGAATGGGTAGGTATTTATTTATTATCATTTTCTTGGATAAAGCACAATATGTATCTCGGAGATCGTTGCTGGAGGCAGAACAACCCAACTTGGGGTATTCCTGCAAACCCCCCTGCTTGCATTTCCAACTTCGTCGACGACGAGATTGAGGACATGACAGCAATTTCTAACGTCAATGCTAGTGAATACGTACGTGTCGTGCCCTACGATGTTTATTATGAATATTGGAGACATGTTACCAACCTCTACAAATATGTAGCGCAAGTTGATTGGGAGGTTGAAACGTATGGCTCTGCAGGTGACCGTATCAAACACAACATCCC